>JACEFZ010027342.1:0-232500 GCA_014155875.1 Cepaea nemoralis | reverse complement strand
CAAGAAACTTTCCAAGTAGCTGTAGAAAATGAAATAAATAAATAAATAAGTAAATAAACGTTTTAGCTTGAATAAAAGAAAGTCCGGAGTCCTGGCGATATCAAAGTAACAGATCGTGCCTAAATGTGCATTTAAATGATGTTAAAAAAGTCTTACAAGTCTTTTTTTCCTAACATCATTTAAATGTACATTTAGGCGCGATCTGTTTCTTTCGACGTAAATGATGCTATTTTGGGGCAGATGCAGAATAGGTAACATCGGATAGAAGATACAGAGATAAAGAACAGAATATGACAATCATAAACTGCACTATATAAAATGAAGAACATTCTATGCAATAAGTACCTGTCATTGGAAGTTAGAAAAAGAATTCTTGAATGTAATATAGAACCAGTTCTATCACATGGCTGCGAAATCCTGGACAATTAGTAAACAAGCTGTGGAAGGGGGATGGGGGCATCATTCAGAAGCTGTGGAAAGGTGGTTTTATTGAAGAATGCCGAAAATGTCTTGGGTAGCCAAAACGAGCAGTCTGAACGTTTTAAGGGAGTATAAGTCGCAAAGACAAATTATCACAAACATCAGAAAGATGAAGTCTTCATATTTTTGCAACATTATGAGAAGACAAAAAATGGAACTTGTTGTGACAACTAGAAAGAGATAGAGAAAGATAGTGAGATAAAATTCGTGACCATCTTGTATTATATCACATAAGCTAGTCAACTTACGAATTGATACATACCGTTGGAGATCACAAGATGTGTAGGGGCATGCTCACTGACGCCAATGTGTAAGGCACATGATGATGACATAACCCAATATTCCGTTCTATTGTTAAGGGAGACCACTATGAAAATCAATCTCATGTTATGAACATAGTAACTTCCCCATAAGCAGACGACAGAGGAACAAGGTGTGGAACTTGGAGTATTGTCCAACTGCTGGCTTCACCTTCTGAGGCTTTATGTCGTAGCTTATTTTCTAGGTAGTGATTTTTATGTATTCCAAAGAGACGTGATAAACCAATGATTATATAGATTTCTACTATGTATGGTGCGTTTTAAGCACTTTTGTAGATAGATTAACAAATTTTATTCAATCCAGTCAGTAACCAACTTACTGAGTAAGTTAAGTAAGTAAATAAAAGTTAAAAAGGGAAAGCAAAACGATGGCCAAACACAGTTTTCGTTTGACTCACTAGAACTATTATTAGTACTAATACTATATTATATTTATATTTCACTCAAACTTTAAGTGTGTGGTATTATCGTCACAAACTGCATTATCTCGCTTATGTATGTTCTGTCTTTCGTCTTCCAGCGGTGCCTGCCCCCTCAACCAACTCAAACCAAGCCCTTTGTTGACTTATTCACGATTGGTTGGACTTAGCAGCTAAAGTGTTCTACGATATAAGATAGCCAGCCGCGCTTACTTATCCTACTTAGTTGCCACCTACGACATGCTTGGTATGTTACAGTGTTACTGTTCTTTGTTTTCTTTATGGGCCACAGGTAACACATGTGCCACATTATTCATTATGATGTCAATGTCAATTGTCATTATTGATTGTCTGTTATAAAAACTAATATTTATATTATAGTAAATGTAAATAGGTAAAGTAAAGGACCCTTCCTTACATGCCTTATGGCACATCTTTTTTATATTCTTATTGACCAATTGACACTCAGCCAGTGATGAGGCCAGTATCGCAGTGGCTGCCTTTACTTTCCAAGGCATTCTTGGTACACATTTAATGCTTGGTCGACTTAAAACCTAAAATATACTTTCGACATAATCTAGATATATTTCATGTTTTTATTTTTAATGCTGTTAATGATTAGCTCTGGAGATCCTCTTAGTGGATTCTTTCATATCAACTTAAAACGCTTATGAGCATAATGAATGATTTAAATTGTAACCTAGTCTTAGAATCTTGGTCTTACTCTGGACTTCTTCCTCTTCTTCTGCGTTCATCCTGAGTTTTTTTTCCGGATGTGATTGCGTTGTGCCTGTTTACAGCAGAGCTGCGTTCATGCGCCGTTAGGCCGACACATTCGACTTCTGCAGGCATTTGTTGACCGGGTTAACCTTCCCGGGTTACTCTGGACTGTAGTCTATGTCTACGGCAGTTACCCTGCCTCCTAAGGCTAAGCTATAATTATTAAATTAAACATGACAATTTATAGCTAAATGAAAAGTAAATAAACCTATTGGTATCTGCTAGTGATTGTAAACTTTACAGTTTGTTTAGATTACGATAGGATAGAATATCAGTTTTGGTGTCAGCTGTAACAAAGCATATGTTTTAATGTTTACTTCTGTTCTAGGTTTAGAATTAAATAAATATAGTAAAATGAATGAGAATAAATATAGAGAAACAGAATATTATAATTCACAGTGATGTAAATAGTCAGTAAAATTATTATTACCAATGGAACCAGTTTAAAGATTGTTAAAAGTTAACTCCATTTGAAAATTGAATTTTAACGTTTTACAAGTATTTAAAGATGGCATTAAGTAATTTAAACTCTTATAATAATATTAATTGCATTAACTATTACGCATTGTTGAAAAAAGCACGACTATTTATGATTTGCAGTTCTGCAGTTTGTCTTTAAAGCTTGTTGTCTATTAGTTGTTAGCATGAACTGATCCATTACTTATGTGTCTCTACTGACTACAATTGTGAATGTAAAATTTATTATTTCAGAAATGAGCTGAGACCCATTATTTTTCATATCATCTCTACTACAAAGATGGACAGAAGACACAAATATGAAGGGGCAGGAAGAGGAGTAAATGAAGAGCCGGATGCAATACCCATGAATACAATGGACCATTCAGATGATTCTGTGTTCTTTATTATTAATGAAGCTGAATGGAGTGGTATGTCTTCTTCCCCATTACCGCCTCCAAGACCCACAAGTTACAACCAGCATGAAAGTGTATTCTCCTTCAGCGAGGACGGCAGCTTAAGCTCTTACACAAATGCTGGATTCCATGACTACCAGCGGCAGGAAAGCAATATTCACACTCCATTTGACAGAGACACTGTCTTATTGTTTCAATAGTCGCACACAACGAAGATTCAGTGCTAAGAAAAGTCTGGCAGCTGTGTGGTGTGCTGCATGTGTATTCCAAATATGGCAGTATCTGTCCCGCTTGTGCACATTTGACTGCAGCTGTCGAGACCAGGTATGTACAATGTTCTACTCTTAAACTGTTAACTCAGTCACTACATTATGTTTCTATAAAGATTGACATAAATACTTTCAGCATTCAAATTCAAGCCATTATATGGTTGGTTGGGAGGTCAACAAAGACGAATGGATAAGAGCACTTGTTCTTAAACTTCCAGTGTGCTGATGCCGAGGTAGCTGGTTCAATGCCTACAGCAGTCAGCTGAACTAAAATGTTGACTTCTCATCCTTGACTTGGGGATGTAAATTACAAGTACATCAGAAGTTGGAGTGGGTTCGCCTGAGTGTGAGGGACACTAGAAATAGGGAAAGGTAATTCACACGCAAAAATCAGTCCAGTGCACTAGAAGTAGCAGCAAGTGCTTGAATTCAAAGCGAACGTACAAAACAAAATGGTTGGTTTTGTTGTGAAACCTCCAGAACACTTGAGTTTTAACTGTTAAATCCGGTACATTGGTGTTCTAGTCATCTAGGCCCAGACAAGAACTTGCATCTGTTTGAGTAAGGTTGGTGTAGAGGCTGCTCCATGGGGGATGTTGCAGAGATCTCCTTCCCCTCTCCAAGCCCACAGACAAGCGGAGGTGTTAAAGAATGGGACTGGAATTTCACATCTGTGAAGAGACATAATATAGAGTGTATTTTTAATCACTGTGCATTGTTTGAAAATATTGCCAATCCAAGTTTTGTATTCACCCTCTGTAAAGTTCATGCAACATAATAGGTAAATACAAAACTTGGACCCACAGTATTTTCAAACACTGCAGTCATTAAAAATACACCCTGTATAATTAACCAGGTCATGATTCAGCACTGTACATGTGGAATGCCTGGAGCTTGGCTTGTGTCCTCCACAGGATTTAGGTGTTTATTGTCAACAGACTTCAACCCTACGCCCAGGAGAAAAACCTTCATATTAACCAGAACATGATATGTAATCACAACATTCATTCTGTACATGGTGTTTTGTTTTAAATTATGGTACAGGAAATATGTTAAGCCAATTTGTATCATTGCAAATTTTTCAGAGCCAAATAAGTTATTGCATCTACACCCATTAATAGATGGTGGTATAGTAGTTAATTTACCAGTGCAGTAGTTTTGTGTTTAATCTTTGGTAGTGACGGGTTGAATTGTTGACATTCTGTATGGCTTTGGGGTAGACTGAGCACCATACAAATGGGTACGGGGTTCTGGGAAAGTAAAGACAGCTGAAGCTGCAGAGTTCGTGCTTTATGTGACACTTTCGGCGGCTCACCCTGCGGTAAAAGACAGAGCCATGTGAGAAAACCCAGATCAGTGAGGTCTTTCTGGTGACTGCTGAGTCCATCGACGAGGAACTGTGGTTTTCGTTGATTAATTTTGTGTTGGCATTCTGGCGGCGGCATTATGCACAGTGTACCTGTGCGGGATGTTGGATTGCCGAGACTGCTGCCTATTCCACTTTTCACATTGGACAGTAGGGAGCATTTTGTGTGATATTCACTGGCACAGGAACGGAGCATAATGGGGATGACCCGTTGCCGTGAAGTTGGAACCTCGACTGACTAACTAACTAACTAAAGACAGCATAACACTGACTGTATCACCTCAAGTTTGCCCTTCTGTATGGGAAGTGTGGCAATTTAAAATGAAACAAAAGAATTGTTTGGTCAGATCTTGCAGAAAAACAAGAAGTTTAAACTCATATACTATACCTCACAAAGACTTTTCTCACCAGATATTTCTTTATTTTGCATGGACAGTGTCTCTGGGTATTTATGATATGCATTCAGCCTCCTAAAACAGCCAATGTCAAGTGGAATATATGCTCATTGTTACTGAGTCACACTGGTTGTGCGTATGTTTGCACTGAGACTTGTGTGTATCATTCTGTGAAAATGTAAACAATATAAAATGACACAAAGTAGAGCAGCTTTACATAACAGAATTACGACACATACAGGACATTGTGTCGATTAGCCTTCATCAGCAAACACATTCATAAAACACAACATATAGTCAAGGAGATCTCCTGTGACTACATCAAAACGTGACAACAGGACGAGATTTAAAAATGAAAGCAATGAAGAGAAAATGAAAATTGGAAAACAATGCTTATACTTACCTCACACGGCTCGGAATTCATTTTTTTTCTTTTAAGAGAAACCCTCTGATCGCTGAATACTAGATAACAGGCATAACTTTCCAAGATGGGGCAAAATATTTGATTTCCAGATTTCACGTGAAATCCTTGGACAGTTGCAGTCATGAAGACCCAGCCTTATAGGCTACAACCCCTTGCTCCAAAATTTCAAACTGAAATTGAATAGAATATTCATGGTGTGTGATTGCTATGAGGGTGACACATTGAGCTGAGAAAATTCAAGTGTGGTCTGAAAGAGTAGATTGGAGTACAAATGCATATTTGTATTGTGTATTGACAATGATTCTTGTATGAACTTAAGGCCTATACGATCAGCGTTGCCAGTAGTGGGTTGTGCTCAATATTTAAATCTCAAATCCCGAAACAACCAAATAAATCAAAATGATTCTTGTCTCAGTAAATCTCACAATCTTTTAATACATTATTTGCCTATTTTAATAAATTACATTTGTTTAGTCTCATTTGTTGATATTCTTTCTTTCCCATATTCATAGTCAGGTGTTCATTGCTTGTATAGACTGAAGCAAAAGGCAATGAAGAAACTGAAAGTGGTCCAGGGTGCTCTGTGTGTGGTTACAGCCATCCAGTCTTGCATGGTATTCATGCCGCTGGGAAACATCACTGCAGACTTTGATGGACAGTGCCTCCTGTACTCAAACCTGTATATTCACTGGTATGTTGGGCCTTGATCCTGTGCATGCGGTTAGTTGCTGTCTTTTTTGTTATGTTTGCTGGTATGCTTAACTTTATGCTTGCGGGTATGCTTAACTTTATGTTTGCTAGTAGGCATAACTTTATGTTTGCTGGTATGCTTAACTTTATGTTTGCTAGTAGGCATAACTTTATGTTTGCTGGTATGCATAACTGTATGTTTGCTGGTATGCTTAATTTTATGTTTCCTGGTATGCTTACCTTTATGTTTGCCGGTATGCTTAATGTTATATTAGGTGATATGCTTAATTTTATGTTTGCTGGTATGCATAATTTTATGTTTGCTGGTATGCATAACTTACCTCTCAGAGACTGAAAGAGATTTAGATACTTTAAACATCATCAAGTCTGGCCTTTCCAAGTGTTCTTAATGCCAGTAAACTTCCCACAACTTTTTGATTCATTTAGTCCTCATTATAGGTTAAAGCAGCCCCAAGGTAGACGGTGGAAACATGGTGGGAAGTGATAGGTCTCCACATATTCTAGGCCACAACATAGTGATGTAATTTCATTGCCCACCGCTTTTCCTTCCTAAACAATTACAAGAAAATTCTGAAAATTATCTGGTACCATTTTATGAGACTGGGTCGGCCATAGAAGTGCACTGGTTGGACACAAATGCTGCCAAAGCTGGGGATGGAAGCTGTGGTGGCCTAATGGTTAGACACTCACTGGCCGGCCCTGTAGTCATGGGTTCAAATCTGCATTGGGGCAGATTTTTACAATTTACCTAGGTTTCCAGGTCGACCCAGTCTAAAATGGGTTCCAGGAAATGTCTTGGGAAGTAAGGCAGACGGTATGATACTGACTACATGACCCACCAAGTGCCAACTGGTCTGTGAAACTATGGGTCTAGCATCATAAGCCCATTGCTTCTTACTGTTTGAAAAAGTGCCCTTGACTTTCTGAATTAAGTGTCAGCAGGGTAGACTGAGGTTGGTTTTGCAACAAATTTATTTCTACCTCTCTAAGTCTATCCATCGGCCTATGTATCTGTTTGTCTGCCTGACCATGGGTCTCTGTCTGACTGTCTGTTTATATATTTATCATGCGTTCACATGCATTGCTGTATTACATAGTTATGTGTATATATGTATAGTTATGGTTGCATGCTGTAGATATTAAGCAGTGTTTTTCATATCGTGTATAATTTATCACATGTACTTCAATGTTCATCTTATTGTGTTTACTCTCACATGGGCTTAGCATGCATAATTTGAAATATATAATGAATCTGTCAGAGCTGTGTGGTTGGAAGTGCGTAATGTAAGAGAGGCTTGTGTAGCCAATTGTTAACCTTTTGCAATAAAGTTTGTTTCTTTCTCTTCTTCAATCTGTCTTCCACATTGTTTCTCCCTATCCTTCTCTCTCTCTCTCTCTCTCTCTCTCTCTCTCTCTCTCTCTCTCTCTCTCTCTCTCTCTCTCTCTCTCTCTCTCTCTCTCTCTCTCTCTCTCTCTCTCTCCCCCTCTCCTCTCTCTCTTTCTTTCTCTCTCTCTCTCTCTCTCTCTCTCTCTCTCTCTCTCTCTCTCTCTCTCTCTCTCTCTCTCTCTCTCTCTCTCTCTCTCTCTCTCTCTCTCCCTCTTACCCTCTTCCTCTCTGAGTGGTTGGAAGAACCAAATGTACGAGGGGGATTCAAGTGAAAACCTTACATTTTTTGGGGGGTGAATATATTCTAAAAATGTAAAGAACAAATGTATAATTTTTATATGCAATCACCACTGCGTTATGCAAGTCCTCCAGCGCCAATAATGGTGCTTGTATTCCTGTAGAAATTATCTTGGTCGCTACTCAGTATGCCTGACCAGGTCATGAACAGTCTGTCACTGAAGTCTTGCAGTTTTGAAACTCCCTACTCCACTCATACACTTGCTGGACTGACAGGATTGCATTATCTTACTGGACCTTCATTCACCGATGAATTTCTATAGGTTTCACCCCTTCGCTGATTTAAAAAAAAGGATAAAAGAATGCTGCTTATCTTTGGTGCATGTCAAAAGTGGGGCAACCATCTTTAAAGTGTCCTTATGACATCACTGTGTTCATCTGCACCATGATGTCACATGCTTAACACTCTTGACATCCTTAACAACAATATTGACAGGTTACAAGACAATGGCATGGTTATTGTAATTTCTATCACACTTTTAAGGTTTTCATTTAAAGCTCCCTCATATGTAAATGTACTATTATAAACATTTACGAGTTGCTAATGCATCCCTTGGATTGGTTTACAATGAATCTACAAGTCATTTTTATGTTATCCACAAAGGATGAGCAGAAATGATACAGTGGCTCTGGATGAGACTCGTTCTAAATTTGGTAGCAAAGAGGACTGTAACTTCACCACATACATTAATGTTGTGGCGGCTATTGTGAGCCTCTTGTTCATCTGGTTCTTTGTTCACACCAGTTTTGTCAGCGGACTTGAACAGTGAGTATTTGCTTTTTTTATGTGGGTTTGTGTGGGTGTATGTGTGGACTTTAGCAGTGAGTATTTGCTTTTTATATGTGGGTTTGTGTGGGGATGTGTGTGAACTTGAACAGTGAGTATTTGCTTTTTATATGTGGGTTTGTGTGTGTGTGGGTTTGTGTGAGGGATATATATGTGGACTTGAACAGTGAGTATTTGCTTTTTATATGTGGGTTTGTGTGGGGGTGTATGTGTGGACTTGAGCAGTGAGTTTGTGCTGTCTGTGTGTGGGTTTGTGTGAGGGATATATATGTGGACTTGAGCAGTGAGTATTTGCCTCTCTGTACGTATGAGGGTGTAGTGTGAATTTGAGCAGTAAGTATATGCTTTCTATGTCTGAGAGGGTGTATATGTTGCAAAGAATTGTTTTATTTGTGTGGAGTGTGAGGATGTGTTGACCTGTGCAGTAAGTATATGCTTTCTATGTGTGTATTTATGTGAAGCTGTTAAGGTTGAAGAGATGCATTGGCTGGTGCAGTAAGAATTGTTTTATGTGTGGACTTATGCAGTAAGTATTTGTTTTACTTTGCTGTGTGTTTGTGATTGAGAAATTGAGGATGTGTGGAATGTTGCAATATGCATTTGTTTAATGTGTGAGAATGTATGAACTGGAACAGTGAGCATTTGTTTGACATATTTGCTTTGTGGATATGTTTGGACTTTTGAAAAAGCATTTAGTTTATGTGGAAATGTGGCTATGTGTAGGCTGTTGCAGTTAAGTGTTTGCTTTATGTATGTTTGTGTGGAGGTAGCATGGACAGGTTTTTGCTGAATGTGTATAGTGGGTAATGGCGTTTCTAAAATGGTTCAAAAATTATTTTGTTAAAATTTACTGGATAGAGGGTGAAAACACAAACAAATTTGAAGTGTTGATGACAGTACAAGAAGACATGCCACCTGATGAGCTGGCCACAATAGTGAAAGACATTCTTAGTTTATCAACAGAAAACATGATTTCTAAGAAAAGATATAAGAAGCAAAAATATCATAGAAAAAAATGCTCAAGTTAGAAGAAAGGAAACAATTAATGCAAGCAGATACAAGTGCAAGTTACGCCACCTACAGAAACTACATGGGAAAAATCAGAAGTGCTATCAAGGAAGACAAGAAGCAGTTTGTAATGAGTACTTGTAGTAAAATAGAGCATCTCCAGTTGCAAGGAAAAGATGGAGACTTGTTTAAGGAAATCAGAACATTGACAGGTGAATTCAGACCATCATTACATGTTATAAATGAAAGAAATGGTAACACTTTAACAGAAAGTAACAATATGCTAGTAAGTTAGAAGGAATGTATGAAGACATGACACAGAGCCCAGATAATATACATGACAGTGAAGAGAAAGAACCAGAATCTTTATTAGAGGAAGTACTATCACCATAGAGAAAGAAACAGAACCTTTATTAGAGAAAGTATGATCACCATAGAGAAAAAACCAGAACCTTTATTAGAGAAAGTATGATCACCATAGAGAAAAAACCAGAACCTTTATTAGAGGAAGTGTGATCACCATAGAGAAAGAACCAGAACCTTTATTAGAGGAAGTGTGATCATCATAGAGAAAGAACCAGAACCTTTATTAGAGGAAGTATAATCATCATAGAGAAAGAAACAGAACCTTTATTGGAGAAAGTATGATCACCATAGAGAAAAAACCAGAACCTTTATTAGAGGAAGTGTGATCATCATAGAGAAAAAACCAGAACCTTTATTAGAGGAAGTGTGATCATCATAGAGAAAGAACCAGAACCTTTATTAGAGGAAGTGTGATCATCATAGAGAAAGAACCAGAACTTTTATTAGAGGAAGTATGATCACCATAGAGAAAAAACCAGAACCTTTATTAGAGGAAGTATGATCAACAAGACAAAGTCTGAAGAAAAGGAAGTCACCAGTTATAATGATACACCAATAAAACTAATCTAAGCAGGAAGAGAAGCCAGCGTCCGTATCTACCAGGCACTATGTTTGAAGATCTGGAATATCACCATTTGGCCCATAGCATGGAAGAGAACAATCTGCATCCTCCTACCAAAGAAAGGAAATGTAAAACTGCACCAATTATCAAAGCATTGCACTGATAAGTCATGCCAGCAAAATCCTCTTGCGAATCATCATGAAGAGGATTGAACGTAAATTAGAATATGAATTACATAAAGTACAGGCAGATTTCAGTCAGGTCAGAGGAACCTGGGACTATATCTTCATCATGAGAATCATCTTTGAGAAATGTAGAGAGTACAATGTAGATATTCACACTTGCTTCATAGACCATAGGAAGGTCTTTGAGTGTGTTTAACATCAAAAATTGTGGAACACCACTTGCGATACGGGGTTTCCAGCACATCAGAACCACGTAATTCAGTCATTATACCATGATCAACAAACAGCTGTCAAAGTGAAACATCAAACTGGTTTGAGGTGCTAAAGGGAGTAAGACAGGGTTGTATTCTCTCTCCATATCTGTTCAACTTATATGCAGAAAATGTAATAAGAAATGTCAAAAATGATGAGACCAGCGATAATGTTTATTCATTTGTAATTGGTGGATGGAAATCAAATCCTAAAACTCAGATATGCAGATGAAACAGTTCTCCTCTCAAATAGTTCTAAAGGCTTCATAGAACTGGTGTGTCTGTGAAGAGACAGTATTCAAATTCTGTTCCTGAACTTGAGCAAAACAAAAATGATGTCCACAGAAAAAAACCACATTTCAACCAAAGATCTCAGTTAACATCGAAGAAATTGACAATGTCACAAACTTTGAATATCTTGGCTACATAATCGTCAACAGTGGGGAATGTTCAGACAGAAATCAAACGCAGCCTGGTCATAGCATTGAAGAGGTTAAACAGTATTAAGAACCTGTGGCACAACACCAGCACACAGGTTGAGGTAAAATGTTTGAGGACATGAATATTTCCTATGGCAACATTGGATGGGAAACATGGAGAACTTCACAATCACTAAAGGAGAAAATAGATACTGGGTCGAGAAACCCAGAGGAAAAGCCGGCTTTCTAGAGTGTGGCGCTGTAAACGGGTCACAAAGAAAGAATATGGCAATGAAGACAAATGGAGGCGATAGAGGCAGTGGCTGGGGAAGATGCTGGCTTCCCATGACCACAGGTATTATGATAGTGTGAGGGCACCAAGAACCGAGTGCACAGGCTCTCCTCCCTGAGGGAGGGGAGGCTTGAGAGTGGACATGTTCACAGCTAAGGGACAAGCACAAAACAACAAGGACAAAGCAGTCGACCAAACGTCTTGCTTGGCAGAGGAAAGACACCTAGAGTCATGACCTGGATGGGCCCACCCCTAGAGAATATTAAGAGGTGAAAGGGCTGAAACAATCGGGAAAGGGGGACAACTTCTGATGATCTGAAGCTCCCTGCCGTGTTTGTTCTACAACGGAGTTTTATCACTGTGGCTCTTGGGGTCTGGTAGGAACCAGTAAATATGAGCAGACACTACAACAAGGCATCTGACTGAAGACCCAGGAAAAGACGAATCAGTAAACATGACAACTTGTTTATATTTCTGTTCACTTGATATTTCTTTTTCAGCATTGAAGTGAAGCTGCAGCTGCCATTGTTCTTATGCTGTTTAGTTCTTCTTGCGAGTGTTATTGTGTCCAGCTTTAAAATCACTATTGGCTTCAACTACTGGTGCTACAACATCATCATCAACAGTCCATTCAAGACTCAAAGGTATGCTCCAAAGTTTCACTTATTGTGTGTAGTGATTTCATCAGTATTAAGATCTTGGCCCTTTTGTGTGCACCTGATTGTAACCAGCCTTATCCTAGTGCAAGGAAATGCAGCCTAAAGACAAAATGTCATGGCAGGGCAGACCAGGCCCTAAGCCTTGGTCGACAACTGGTCTAGGATGAAAGCTCTGACAGGCGGACAGTAAGAGCATAGCTTTGCTGATCCAGGAGTTTCTGCAGCTGGCTTTGTGTTGTTACCTTTCCTCTGGAGTAAACTAGCCAGGCCGTCCTGGGATTATGCTGCATGGGCAACACATGGTCTCTACAATTCAGCCAAGGTTTTGTGCTATGGAGAGGTATACCTCCATCCCTCATCTCTGCCATGGGTTGTAGTTACTGTGCACATTGTAACAAACTATCATCTGTCAAGATGGCCAGGTGCCAGTAAGATTGTAATCATTGGCTCTAAAGTTTCAAAAAAGTTATATTTCTAACATATCATCATTGTGTGCTATGACTGTACACATTGGCAATATTTGCTTGCTATCTCACACAATCACTAGTCTTGGATCAGATCTGTCTTCTTGTTCCAATTATGCTACTTGGTAAAGTATTCTAATATTTATCCCTTTGTCTTTCCCTTTCTCTTTTACCATTAAATTTTCCTGTTATCACAACATTTTCAAGTTTATTTCTTCTCATGTCATACCCAACAAATTCCCCGGGAAAGTTAACCTGGTCAACAAATGCCTGCAGAAGTCGGATGTGTCGGCCTAACAGCTCAAGAACGCAGCTTTGCTGTGAACAGGCACAACACAGTCACGCCCGAAAAAACTCTCTGGATGAACGCAAAAGAAGAAGAAGAAGAAGAAGATACCCAACAAATCTTGACTGTCTGCATCAAACAGTATGCCTTCATTTTCAGAATTGTCTAAGCAAATGCAGTTAACGACAATGAATTGTTTTCTGTGATCAACCAAGAAGTTATAAACACCATTATAGCACATAGATGCTGGAATTTGTTTGGCCTCAGAAGAGACCCTGGTGCAGTCACAAAACTGATAACAGGGAGTTCAGAAGGTGAAAGGCACATCAAGAGTTTAGTTAGTTGCATATCCTTTACAATATGTTGCAGTCAACACTAGCATATTTTGCTGTTGTGATCTCTTGGCAAGTCTGCGTTCAGTAGTTTGCCATTGCTTTCTGAATGACCGGCACCTATACCATTTCGTAAAATATTAACGCAACAAGATCTGCACATCAAGAGTATCTTGGCAAATATCCCAGAAGTTAAGAACTGAAGAACATTGGAGAGAAATGGGGTAGTCTACGATTGTTATTTGGAGCTGCAGTAGTACAGTGACTAGCAAACCTGTCTGCTGGCCCAATTGTCATGTGTTTGATTCTCACTTGAGGGAGATTTTTTTAAATTGACCTGGACTCTTAGGTTGACCCAGCCTAAAATGGGTACCAGGAAATGACCTGGGAACTCAAAACAGCCAGTGTGATACTGACCACATCACCCATCCAGTGCTGATTGGTCTATAAAAACAGCCAGTGTAATACTGACCACATCGCCCATCCAGTGCTGATTGGTCTATAAAAACAGCCAGTGTGATACTGACCACATCGCCCATCCAGTGCCGATTGGTCTATAAAAACAGCCAGTGTGATACTGACCACATCACCCATCCAGTGTGATACTGACCACATCACCCATCCAGTGCTGATTGGTCTATAAAAACAGCCAGTGTGATACTGACCACATCGCCCATCCAGTGCCGATTGGTCTATAAAAACAGCCAGTGTAATACTGACCACATCGCCCATCCAGTGCTGATTGGTCTATAAAAACAGCCAGTGTGATACTGACCACATCGCCCATCCAGTGCTGATTGGTCTATAAAAACAGCCAGTGTAATACTGACCACATCGCCCATCCAGTGCTGATTGGTCTATAAAAACAGCCAGTGTGATACTGACCACATCACCCATCCAGTGCTGATTGGTCTATAAAAACAGCCAGTGTAATACTGACCACATCGCCCATCCAGTGCTGATTGGTCTATAAAAACAGCCAGTGTGATACTGACCACATCGCTCATCTAGTGCCGATTGGTATAAAAACAGCCAGTGTAATACTGACCACATCACCCATCCAGTGCTGATTGGTATAAAAACAGCCAGTGTAATACTGACCACATCACCAATCCAGTGCTGATTGGTCTATAAAAACAGCCAGTGTAATACTGACCACATCGCCCATCCAGTGCCGATTGGTCTATAAAAACAGCCAGTGTGATACTGACCACATCGTCCATCCAGTGCTGATTAGTCTATAAAAACAGCCAGTGTAATACTGACCACATCGCCCATCCAGTGCTGATTGGTCTATAAAAACAGCCAGTGTGATACTGACCACATCGCCCATCCAGTGCTGATTGGTCTATAAAAACAGCCAGTGTAATACTGACCACATCGCCCATCCAGTGCTGATTGGTCTATAAAAACAGCCAGTGTGATACTGACCACATCACCCATCCAGTGCTGATTGGTCTATAAAAACAGCCAGTGTAAAACTGACCACATCGCCCATCCAGTGCTGATTGGTCTATAAAAACAGCCAGTGTGATACTGACCACATCGCTCATCTAGTGCCGATTGGTATAAAAACAGCCAGTGTAATACTGACCACATCACCCATCCAGTGCTGATTGGTCTATAAAAACAGCCAGTGTGATACTGACCACATCGCCCATCCAGTGCTGATTGGTCTATAAAAACAGCCAGTGTAATACTGACCACATCGCCCATCCAGTGCTGATTGGTCTATAAAAACAGCCAGTGTGATACTGACCACATCACCCATCCAGTGCTGATTGGTCTATAAAACAGCCAGTGTAATACTGATCACATCGCCCATCCAGTGCTGATTGGTCTATAAAAACAGCCAGTGTGATACTGACCACATCGCTCATCTAGTGCCGATTGGTATAAAAACAGCCAGTGTAATACTGACCACATCACCCATCCAGTGCTGATTGGTCTATAAAAACAGCCAGTGTAAACTGACCACATTGCCCATCCAGTGCTGATTGGTCTATAAAAACAGCCAGTGTGATACTGACCACATCACCCATCCAGTGCCGATTGGTATAAAAACAGCCAGTGTAATACTGACCACATTGCCCATCCAGTGCCGATTGGTCTATAAAAACAGCCAGTGTAATACTGACCACATCGCCCATCCAGTGCCGATTGGTCTATAAAAACAGCCAGTGTGATACTGACCACATCGCCCATCCAGTGCGATTGGTCTATAAAACAGCCAGTGTGATACTGACCACATCGCCCATCCAGTGCCGATTGGTCTATAAAAACAGCCAGTGTAATACTGACCACATCGCCCATCCAGTGCCGATTGGTCTATAAAAACAGCCAGTGTGATACTGACCACATCGCCCATCCAGTGCCGATTGGTCTATAAAAACAGCCAGTGTAATACTGACCACATCGCCCATCCAGTGCCGATTGGTCTATAAAAACAGCCAGTGTGATACTGACCACATCGCCCATCCAGTGCTGATTGGTCTATAAAAATATGGGGCTAGCACCATGTAGCCTAGATGCCTCGAAGCAAATAAAAGAGTATTTTACTGGATTGAACCGATGGTCCGCTGGAGACCTCAGGAGGGAGGTGTACCTCCCAGTTTTGATCCTCAAAAACAACAAACTATCTGACAAGGAAGGACCAGAACATGGTTTTCTTGCTTTGAAGGCAACACACATTATAGTGTGCAAACCTGAACATATTTCAGACACAGCTCATATTGGAGTGTGTGTATATATCCTTACCCTGACTGTCAAACAAATGGGGGTAGCAAGGTGGCTACATGGCAATATTGGAGTGTGTGTATATATCTTTACTCTGACTGTCAAACAAATGGGGGTAGCAAGGTGGCTACATGGCAAAAGGTTTAGCCACTTGCCTCACACTCTGAAAGATTGTGTGTTCATTTCCAGATTATGTCATTTGGTTCATCGCTGGAGCTACGGAGTTCATGCTCTGTGCACCACTTTTGGCAGGCAGCTCTACACAAGGAGACCAAGCCATTTGGGATTAAACCTGGTGCAATGAAGTCGATCCTCTCACCTTTGACCCCATTTTAACTGTCAAACTTAATTCTTTGAGAATCCAGCTCTGACAGATATCAGGAAACTATTACTCCCACCAGATAAAAGTAGCACTATATGAAAGGAAATAACAGCTGCTAGATACCTGCTTATATCATTAGAAGATATTGGGCTGAAAGGCAGGATCCTAGGCACAGGTGGATTGATAATAAAGAAAACAACAGTAAGTGGATCTGTTGCTCAGGTCATGATTTAAGAGAGGGCTTTCTGGCTTCCAGAGAACACAATTGTATGACCTTTGTGGGTGCAAATAATAGAGACAATTAATACATCATGACATATGGTAGTGAATCTTGAAATGTGAACAGTCACTAACACTGATTGTCTAAGAAGGAACAAACACATTTTGTTTTCAAAGGGTTAAGAATTGGGCACGCAGGCTTGTTTAACATTCTGCCCTTGTATCACTCTCTTTTGTACATTATTTCATCCATACATCAGTTGAGGCGAGGCTAACTGAGAACAACAACAACAATATAACAAATATGCATTATAAAGGCATGGAAGAATGCAAACATCAATACTACATGACTCACTAATATTAATGATTAACAGAGTTGTTATTACCTTTGGGAGCCTACTGTTCTACTAAAAGGGGACTGGCTGTTATACTAGGATTTTATCATCATTATTATTATTATTATTAAGGGGGAAGTTAATCTGTTCTGAGATAGTGTTCAAGTAATTTGCAATTATAAGTATAGGGATTGTTGACGTCTTTGATTTCTTGTGGGAGATTGTTCCACAACTGAGCTACAGAGTACACGAAGAGGCAAATGAAGGTACGCAATTATAAGAAAGAAAAAGACAATCTTCTTTGATCACATAATGAGAAGAGAGGTATTGAGAACATCATGATGACTGGAAAGATCAGCAGCACAAGCAAATCGAGAGAAGTCATGCTTTATGGTCTGAGATGGTGGTGGCATGGAGGAACTTCTGCAGTAGAATTGATTAGAACTCCAAGGACTGAGATTTATGGAGAGACATGAACACCTAAACCATTTGACAGGACACAAGGGTGACATATGACAGATGCTGCAGGTTGATACAGAGATCAAAGAATCAGTAGGTCTTAGAATGTGGCATAACTTGAGGAAGTATCGAACAAGAGGACCACAACTGTCATCTTTGTGGGTTTATCCACAATTAGTACAATACAGGAACAATCAGCATTCCTCCACTTCAACATTTGTTAAATGAGACTGAGCACAGATATTTCCCTACAGCTGTGTCATTGATTGAAGATAATAACTTGATTATTTATTCTTAGTGCTAAATTTGATCCTAAATATTTACAGAATGAAGTGCAAAGACTTTGAGAATCTCAAATGGAACACAGACAATCGATCTAACTTCTACACATATTCTGTTTTAGCCGAGGTGAGTGTTCAACGATTGTAATCATTATTTTATATTCACAGAGCTTGTATTTTATTTAATATCTTTGTATTTTGGTATTTTATTTAATATCTGACCACTTGAAAGCTGTATGTGGTAGCTGGATTTTAGTTTCATTTAAACAGAAATCTCAAAGATTAAGTTGCATGATTTATTGCCTGGCATATTTCGCTGGATCTCGTTAGGTGCATACTGCAGAGTTATATAAAGTGAATAGATTTATCACATTATGGTTTTTAGTTTCAATGTCAATTTCATTGTTTTCTTTTAAATTGTTGCAGATCTCCACATGGATGCTGACTATAACCTTGATTCTCCAGATGTCTGTCAATGCATTGCATCTGTACCAGAATTTCAAAGTTGCCTTTGAAGAAATTGAGGTTCCTCACATGAAATTGAAGAATTCCAATGAAGATTCAGATGATGAGCAGACAGACTGGGAATTGGAAGAACTACAGCTTGTCACTGAGTCGTCCTGATACTTCTTTGCCTCCTCTGCCAGTGTACAAAGTGGAGTACAAAAAACATCAAGTAATAGCTAAAGTTATTATTCACAAGGACAAAGATGTCAGCCAGTTTCAAAACGTGGATGCAAACAGCACTTTTATAATAGACAAAGAAAAATTCAAGAGAAATGTAAGTAGCTGTGAAGTAGCTGATAGTCTGAAGCAAAGAAGAAAAGTGGATTTCCCACTTAGAGTGGAGCCAGGCCGTCGAAGGCGACAAAATTGGACTGGAAGTTGTGAAGAGCTTCACTCAAGGAATGATTTGGGCAGTCAGATTAGAAGAAACCTGGCCATTCGAAGTTATGAGTGGCATGGATTTGATACTGATGTTAATATGCCAGATGAGGATGGTCAGATGGGTAAAATTCTAGATTGGCATGCAGATTTTGGAAGCCAAATTCACACTCTTTGGTCCACTAACAGTTTTGACTGGCCACTTGTTAGTCATTCAAATAAGCAAATAGATGGCCAGGTATTTTCTCATGAATGGCATGGCTTTGAGAATGATTTTGTCAGTCATCTGAAAAAGTCTTCATCACTCCCGGCAAACTGGCAGCTTTTTGACTTAGATCTTGAAAGCCCCGCAACAAATAATTTTACATGGTCAACCCAGAATGTGTGTGCTGGCAGAGACAAAGATCCCTGGGGGTTTGAGCACCACAGAACAAGTAGTGGACTTCATTATGATAATAGCAATACTCTGGAAAACAGGTTAAGTTATAGTGAAGATGATGACAACAAAACTAATGTGAATGTTTTTGATACTAATAGAGACCCATTTGAAAGTGAGGAAAGATAGCAGTATCATTTTCTCATATTCTCACATTCCTCTTTTGTGTGTGTTGCGATTGGTCACTTTGAATTCAAGCGTAGTCTATACACATGCGACTACTTCTAATGCACTGGACTGATTTTTGCATGTGGATTAGTTTTTCCTATTACCAGTTTCCCTCGCCATCAGGAGAACCCACACCAACTTCAGAGGTACTTGTAATTTACATCCCTGAGTAAAGGTTAAGAAGTCGAAATTTTAGTCCATCTTACCAGTGTAGAGGTTGAACCTGCATCAGCACACGAGATGTTTAAAAACGAGTGCTGTTATCTATTCTGCCATGCTGACCTCCACATACCATTTTATAATGACACATTTTTAAGACATACTGTGGGAACATTTTTGTCAGGTATCCAAGATTTCAATGAGAAGAGATTTTACTTTATCCACTGTAATAATTAGAAACACATTTTTAAAATATATGTATATATTCCAGATTCCATGGCCAGTAAAAGCCCGATTGTAAATAGCAAATAATTTGTGTGGCCAGTCAGTTACTTGGGCTAAGTCAGAATCCATAGCAGAACAGTCGAAGTAATTTGTGTCATATTTTAAATAAATAAATAATATATTTAGTTTGTAAAGTTTGTTTAAAAAACATGCAGAGTGTAGCTTTAAATTAGAACTGTAATTGCAACATGTAGGCCAGTTTTTAGTATTTGTTTTTTGTTGTTGTTCGATTTGAACTCAAGTGTAGTCCTATTTACATGCCACTACTTCTAGTGCATTGGACTGATTTTTGCGTGTGGATTAGCTTTCTCTATTACCAGTGTCCCTCGCCATCAGGTGATCCCTACTGTGATTTCAGAGGTATTTTTGGTATCAGTTCTGAGGGAATTCTTTATCCACTTGCCATGGCAGTCACTAAGAACAGTTCAGGTTAGGATTTTTATCTCATTTCTGAACGACACAATTATTTTTTTATTAAGTCACTTGGCCTTGTGAAAATTTTCACGTGATTTTGTGAAGTCAGCCCAGCCTTCTGAAAATAGTAATATGATTTATTTAAAACAATCTTTTACACAGTGAAGTTGAATAACAAAAACACAGACAATGAATTGCATGATTTGTTACCTGGCATATGTCACTGCATCTCGTCAGGTACAAACTACATATTCATTTATCAGCCATCTTAGAGCTCACAGCTCCATACTTTCAACCCCACTGGATGAAATAAATGGTCATCATCATTCTTGATGGACAAACAACAACAACAACACATATTCATTTACTAGAAACCAACTTTGTACAAACAAGAAAGACATGATAGTCAGTTTAAAATTACCGCGGTAGACAATTAAAATTACTGTGTGAAAGTGTGTGTTGAATATTTCAGCTTGAAGGATTTATCTTATTACTTTCATTTAATGTTGTGTGACTTCTGCAGTATGTACCTGACGAGATGCAGCGAAATATGCCAGGCAGTAAATTGAACATGATTTATGCTTTCTTGGAAAGGCAGGTGGTACAGAAAGGAGCCAGTAACCCCAATCTCATTAGGCCATAATCTAATATGTTAAGTTGTATTTAGCTTGTGAAAGATATCTTTACATAGATATTTCCATGCCCACTCCACTTTCCTCCCATGTATATGTTTGATTTCTTTACGATATCAACACCATTGCTGATGTGTGCTACATGTGATACTATGTGTTGCTGTTGTGAGATGAGGCATAAAGCCTTAAGCAGTAGCCTTGTAGTGTAAAACCCAAGTTAAGGACCTTTTCATATGCTTGAGGCATACTGGGTTTATGGTGCTAGCCCCATATTTGTATAGATCATTCAACATTCAAGGGCTGTTGGAAAGTTAGTTGCATATTCTTTACAGGATGTCGAAGTCAACCCCAGCATTTTTGGGCTGTTCGTGATTTCTTGGCAAGTTTATGTTCAGTAGTTTGATGTGATCAATATCATTGCCAGCCACCTTTTTTCCCCAAGATATTTTGTGGTACCCATTATAGGTTGGGACAACCCTGGTCAGTTTGAACAACAAAGACACAAACCATAGAATGTACGATTTATTGCCTGGCATGACGAGATGCAGCGAAATATGCCAGGCAATAAATTGTACATTCTATGGTTTGTGTCTTTGTTTTTCAAATTCACTACGGGAAAACATTGTTTTGATTTCCTGGTCAATTTGTAAAATCTGCCTGGATGTGAACTCAACTCCACAGAGCCTGCAGGCAAGTGTGCTAGCCACTGCACTACTGCAGCTTCCCATGTAGCTAGCTCAAGCTAGGATTATTTTGTTAACAATGTGAGACTAACTGAGGATTGAACACGTATCCAGCCATGTGTGAGGCAGACATTGTGACCCCTCAGCTGCCTGTTCCTCTTCATATATTCATTCATTCAGTAGCATGACCTTTGCAGAACTTCGTTCCCATAACAACCTTCAGAAACCTTCTATGTCATAAGCAAGATTTCCCGCGTCCGATACACCCATATGGAAATCATCTGCCACATCCTGCATCCATCTTCTCTTTGGCCCTCCTCTTCGTCCCTTCCCAGGCATGTACCCCTTCATTATTGTTCTCTCCAAACTTTCATGACGTTTCAAGTGACCAAAATAATCAAATTTTCTTTATTTTATCGTCTTTAGTAGCCAACCTTCTTCAATATTCAGCTCTTGTTGTATGGATACATTTGTTCTTTTCTGTATCCAAGATATTCTTAGAATCCATCTATAACATTTATATTCAAAGGCATTTATGCGCTGTTCAGCTTGTTTAGTAAGTGTCTAGATCTTACATGTGTATATGAAGGGCAAATACCTAAAATCATTGGGACAATATCTGAGTTTGGAATAGTTTAATCATTCATAGTGTTCTGTTTTGTGACAGTTTAAACTGTGCACTGTAGTTTGAGGTTGTGAGAATTTCACTGTTCTGTTAGCAAAGAGAATAGTTGTGCGTAATGAAAAAAAAAGGGAACAGTAATATCAAAGGATAGACTGCCATAGTGGTTTTAGAGGCTAAGGATAATAAAGTCATAGCATTATGAAGTGAGGTCAACATTTCCCTTTATCCCCACCTTTTCCTTCGCCATGGAGCAAAGTGAACTATATTTTTAATATAGTTCCGAACATTGTTTAATATAGTTCCGAGCATTGTAACCTAGGCCACAGATACTTTGTGAGTTGTCATGAAAATACTGTACTGTAATTTTATACATGTGTATAATCATTATTTCTCATTGTTGTTTCTCACTCATTCTTGAAATCAGGTCATATATGTGTATAGTCATGTAAGATGGGCATTTTCAGCTCATTTGTAAGACTTTTTTTCAACATGTTGGATACTGTTGAATATTTGTAATAAAAATAGGTTTACATTATTACTTTGGAGACTTTGCTGTCATCTGATAAAATGTTTATGTTGCAGGTTGTTAATTGATTCACTGCCAAACATATAGTGAGTTTGGACCAAACAAAAATTGATGGCACATAATGAGAAGTAGGGGTGTGTCACAATAATGATGTAAAAATGGTAGCAGATATATTATATATCAAATTAAAGAAGATTGCACAAGGAACATGTTAGTGCTGATAGTTTTGGGAGAGGTTAGAAATATAATAATAATGTTAGATTTTGTAACAACAATTTAGAATAAAGGGGTAACAATTATAAAAAAATTTCCCACTTACCAAGGCATTACTTTTCGTCTTTGATGGTAATCCAATTAAATTTACTGAATTAAGATAAACACACCTCTTTTTTTCCACCATTATAACAAGAACAGCTCTAACACCATCAAAACACAATTATAACATCATATTTTGAAGCACATCATTTTCACACAAAAGATTTGTTAGTTAGTCGCGGTTCCAACTTCACAGCAACGGGTCGATCCATTATGCTCTGTTTCTGTGCCAGTGAATATCACACAAAATGCTTCTCACTGCCCCATGTGGTACGCTGTGCATAATGCCAACACAAAAGTCCTCCACAAAAAATACAGTTCATCACTGATGGAAACAGTAGTCACTAGAAAACCAGCAGCCTTACATTTCTGCATAAGGCAAACCAGTCAGTTCTGCGACAAAGCCGGCTGCCATTATTCTATGCTACAAACAACCGCGGACAGATGTAAAAGCATTTCACTGTACATAATGCCACCACCAGAATGCCAACACAAAAGTCCTCCACGAAAAATACAGTTCATCGTCGATGGAAGCGGCAGTTGCTAGAAAACCAGCAGCCACACATTACTGCATAAGGCAAACCAGTCCGTTTTGTGACAAAGCCAGCAGACATTTTTCCGAACATGCAGTTCATGCTACAAATAACCGCGGACAGATGTAAAAGCATTTCACTGTACATAATGCTGTCGCCAGAATGTTTTTTAAAAGATTTGTGCTCATTAAAATGAGAACCAATATATACACCAATTTCTAATTAGTTATAATTATTTAAATATTACTCAGCTTATTTGTGATAGGTAAAGCAAACTTAGGAGCACAAGTGTGGCCCATTAGAGCAAGCATAATTCAACATGTGCCATCATATCACAATGATGATGAACTGTCACTGTTTTGCATTTCATACAACCACCTGCTAAATGAATTCAACTGAATAACCACATTAGTGCATGTGCTGTGCTATCAGTTTGAGAATCTTTCACAAAGTCCTTTAAATCAGAATAACTACCATCTAAAATTGTTTCAAACGATAATCTGATGTAAATCGACAAGGTCGAGAACCAGGGGACGTTGCCATTTTTTAAAATCCAAAAATTAACAACAGTTTAATCATAAATATTTCTCAAATTTGAGAAACTACACGCTTTTTTTTCTTCAATATTTAGGAAAGGCAGATCTTCTTCAGGTGTAATTATTCATTTACTGGACACTAAAATTGCTGAAGATACGGGAAGTGAAACAAATAATGAAGGAACAAACAATGAGCCGATTAATGGGCTCATGAATGTTTAGGGTAGTTAAATTCAGGCAATAAAGTGGCTCATGGCAGTGAATTTGTTAAATAAAGCATTAACTGGGTGATTAAATGGAGTTGTTTATGTAATCAAAAACAGGGTTGACTGATATTAGTCTCATACCAAAAAATTAATGAACATAAAATATTGCTGGGAAGCTAAACACAAGGAAAATGCACACACATACAAGTGAGTGTTTGATTAAAGTCTGTATCAACAAAGAAACAAGAATACTTAGCTAGAAAACAGAAATATCACAGCCACAAATAAGTAATACACATGTCTGAATGTATAACATAAATAAACACCTTAATTTTGGGAAATGAAAAATACGGAAAGGTGGAATGAGATAGATGTTCCTAGTTATATTTTGTGGATTATGTGCAGACCAAATCAAACCAGAAGAAGAGGTTGACTATGTAAATGATGGACAGAGGGAATAGCAGAGTCCAGATACAAGAGGAACATGATGAGATGAGATGAGGGAAATCTCAATATATGAAGCCCATAAATGGGCACTCTCCCACTGTTTGTGCTTCACCTTGACACTGCAAGGTACAAGAGGAACCAAATGAGATGTTGACATTTTAAACTTTGTTTTTAATAATTGCTAATAGCCGTAAAATTATAGAAACAAAAAAATTTTGACCTTTTTAGTCACAATAAAATTAACTAAGTGTGTGATTTTTAAAAATTTGTGAGTGGGTGAATAGACTAAAATATTCCTAAACACATTTATTAGAGCTATCATGAAGAATTTGTAAGCAGTAGCAGTGATTATTATATGATTATTATATCATGATTATTATATAAAGTGCTGATTATATTTGATAAAATTAGTCTTTCATTGGTTGAATTGCTCTTT
This sequence comes from Cepaea nemoralis, assembly GCA_014155875.1. Lineage (NCBI taxonomy): Eukaryota > Metazoa > Mollusca > Gastropoda > Stylommatophora > Helicidae > Cepaea > Cepaea nemoralis. Next base: position 207,531 of record JACEFZ010027342.1, on the reverse strand, counting down.
CCAAATTTGTGGGGGAACCCATATGTTGTCTTTCTATGAAGTCAATTGCTCAGTCTTCCTGAGGTAACATTTGTTCATTATTTTGGATGAAATCCCTGTTCTTCACACGTTGAACACTCCTGTGGTGTGTCCGAAGTGTTTGATCTGTAGTTTTTGCTTTAGCCCCACAACCTTGGGGATAACATTGCTCCACATTCCAACAGTATCACAGACTATGTGTGTTTTGTATGTCAGCCAACATATGATTCATCTATTCACTTCATCTGGTATATAATTCTGCAGTATGCACTTGATGAGATGCAGATAAATATGCCAGGCAATAAATCATGCAACCTTTTGTTTGTGTCTTCTGTGGTTAAATTCACTGACGGATTACATTGTTTTAAAAAGAGACATACGTAAGTCAGGCAGACAACTTATGTAAACATTGTAAGATTGTATACTCTTTAGTTCTTGAAGATGTTCATCTTCATACATAACACATTCCCAGATATTTGTTATGTAGAATGATCATTCCTACTCATGTTTTCTGAATGTCTAAATTACTATTCCGGTGAAGAACAAAAAAGTAAGTAGCGCAGTATATTGTTCAAATGTTGCTATGTAAACATTCCACTCCCGTGATATTCTCAACATGCTTGTTTTGTCTGGAGATCCAGTGGATGATATCTGCAGTTGAAATTCTATTGTTATAAGTTACTGTCTGTTTTAGAATGTCTCACAGTCTATTTGATTTGTATATGCAAATTTATAAGCAGAATTTATCATTGTTGATCTTCCATTGTCATTCCAGAACTTTGGAGGCATCTTGTCTTATTTCATTGTCAGTCAGTTCTTTTCACATCTAAATTACCTGTATTGTGTTGAAATGTCAGTTTTCAGCACTCATATAAGTGTTCCATGTTTACCATTCAAATATATGTGATCTGCTTGCTATTCTTCATGTTTACCATTCATGTATGTGTGATCTGCTATTCTTCATGTTTACCATTCATGTATGTGTGATCTGCTATTCTTCATGTTTACCATTCATGTATGTGTGATCTGTTATTCTTCATGTTTACCATTCATGTATGTGTGATCTGTTATTCTTCATGTTTACCATTCATGTATGTGTGATCTGTTATTCTTCATGTTTACCATTCATGTATGTGTGATCTGCTATTCTTCATGTTTACCATTCATGTATGTGTGATCTTCTATTCTTCATGTTTACCATTCATGTATGGGTGATCTGTTATTCTTCATGTTTTCCATTCATGTATGTGTGATCTGCTATTCTTCATGTTTACCATTCATGTATGTGTGATCTGTTATTCTTCATGTTTACCATTCATGTATGTGTTATCTGTTATTCTTCATGTTTTACCATTCATGTATGTGTGATCTGCTATTCTTCATGTTTACCATTCATGTATGTGTGATCTCTGTATTCTCATGTTTTACCATTCATGTATGTGTGATCTGCTATTCTTCATGTTTACCATTCATGTATATGTGATCTGCTATTCTTCATGTTACCATTCATGTATATTGTGATCTGCTATTCTTCATGTTTACCATTCATTGTATGTGTGATCTGTTATTCTTCATGTTTACCATCATGTATGTGTGATCTGTTATTCTTCATGTTTTCCATTCATGTATGTTGTGATCTGTTATTCTTCATGTTTACCATTCATGTATGTGTGATCTGTTATTCTTCATGTTTTCCATTCATGTATGTGAGATCTGCTATTCTTCATGTTTACCATTCATGTATGTGTGATCTGCTATTCTTCATGTTAACCATTCATGTATGTTGATCTGCTATTCTTCATGTTTAACCATTCATGTATGTGTGATCTGTTATTCTTCATGTTTCCATTCATGTATGTGTGATCTGTTATTCTTCATGTTTACCATTCATGTATGTGTCATCTGCTATTCTTCATGTTTACCATTCATGTATGTGTGATCTGCCTATATCTTCATGTTTACCATTCATGTATGTGTGATCTGCTCTTCTTCATGTTTACCATTATGATGTGTGATCTGTTATTCTTCATGTTTTCCCATTCATGTATGTGTGATCTGTTATTCTTCATGTTTACCATTCATGTATGTGTGATCTGCTATTCTGTTATTCTTCATGTTTTCCATTCATGTATGTGTGATCTGTTATTCTTCATGTTTACCATTCATGTATGTGTGATCTGCTATTCTTCATGTTTACCATTCATGTATGTGTGATCTGTTATTCTTCATGTTTACCATTCATGTATGTGTGATCTGTTATTCTTCATGTTTTCCATTCATGTATGTGTGATCTGTTATTCTTCATGTTTACCATTCATGTATGTGTGATCTGTTATTCTTCATGTTTACCATTCATGTATGTGTGATCTGTTATTCTTCATGTTTACCATTCATGTATGTGTGATCTGTTATTCTTCATGTTTTCCATTCATGTATGTGTGATCTGTTATTCTTCATGTTTACCATTCATGTATGTGTGATCTGTTATTCTTCATGTTTACCATTCATGTATGTGTGATCTGCTATTCTTCATGTTTACCATTCATGTATGTGTGATCTGCTATTCTTCATGTTTACCATTCATGTATGTGTGATCTGTTATTCTTCATGTTTTCCATTTATGTATGTGTGATCTGTTATTCTTCATGTTTTCCATTCATGTATGTGTGATCTGCTATTCTTCATGTTTACCATTCATGTATGTGTGATCTGTTATTCTTCATGTTTACCATTCATGTATGTGTGATCTGTTATTCTTCATGTTTTCCATTCATGTATGTGTGATCTGTTATTCTTCATGTTTTCCATTCATGTATGTGTGATCTGCTATTCTTCATGTTTACCAATTATATCGTGTATTAATCAGATGTCTTGTATCCTTGACAAACTTCAAGCCTGGCATTAGCCAACCTACTCTCATCTCCCTCACTGTGGACAAAGAAGCAGAATCCCAAGTGCCCTTAAAGTTATTTGTTCATCATGCATCTCTTACAGTGCTGATGCTGTCTCTGTACCTGTATAATTGTGTAACCACCTAAAATGTTCTGATTATAATCTAACCATTTTGTGTTAGCATCAGTGCATAATTCCCAAATATATTTTACCTAAGCATGCTTTAACGTTTTCACTAATGAAATGTTTATATAAGGAATAGATATTCAAGCTTTTATTTTTAATCTACCACCATTATAATGCAAGTACATAATTTTCATAATTGCATTGAAACAGGTAAACATTTGTGCTTTTAATACTCTCCATGCTGACTGTGTTTTAATGTTTTGCATTGTAATCTTATTCACTGGTTTTAATTTTGTTTTTAGTGATTATCATCGTCATAATACATGAACAAAATCTGTATGTGTCTCAATCTCCTCCCTTAATCACATAAGGAAGATAGGCCAACTTATAAACAACAGTGAGCCACACCCTATCTGTACATATGATTTTCTTATTTTCATTCGTTTGGAATCAACTATATCTGCAGTTGCCTTTTTCCTGCATGATTTACAATGTTTTCTGCATTTGCAGACTTCCATAGAGTTTTAAGGTTGTTTAATCCACCCATAAAATATACCTTTCTGGATTGTGTTTGGTACAGTATTGTAGTATATCTTCTGCATTTGAGATGCTTGCTTGCATGTACACATTGCTGTAAAATCTATCATTAACTTTGTGTACATGTGGCTACTGAAACAGGACAAGTATCCTGTTCGGAGGTTAAAGATAGTAACTTATCCAGTCCTGTCCAAAAGATAACAATCATCCTGTGCTTCAGTTGGTGACTATCTGTTTGTTTATTGGATGAAAGGAGAAGAACCTACCCTCTTCAACTTTTGTTGTGCTGAAGGCGAGGTAGGCGGTTCAAACCCCAATACCGGCATTAAGTTGGACTTAAACGTTGACTTTTTGTTCAGGGAAGAAAATGCAAACTGCTGAATGTACAATTGCCTAGAAAACCAACTTGGGGTTAGTCGCAAGTTCCTGCAAAAAAAAACAAAACAAACAACAACATGCAAAATTAACAACAAACATGTCACTGAAATATCTGGTTGGTGTGCCTCTGCACCTCTGGCCAGTTATCAGCCATTTCATTTCCTGGTATATCAAACAGGATGGGGATCCACTGCATGATAGTTCCATGTCATTGACATATTTGGGACAGTTGATGTAATAGTACTGGGTGCTTGTTGGATTGGAGTACTTGGGGGCAGACGTGTATCAGTTAGAATTACTGCTGGATACACATTTTCTTTATTTTACAAATTCATTTAATTGATTTTGCTTATTTTAAAGTGTTAAATTTGATGGTTTAGTTATATTATTTTAACTTTTACTGTGTTTTTATCAATGTCACTTAAAACAATAATTTTTTCAATACGAGGTATGGTTTTGTCTCTGGTGACAAATGTACGAGAGAGAAAGTTGCCGTCTAGTGTAGTGATTTGTCTGAGGTCTTCTTAATAAAGTCAACTAAAGTGTGGGTAATCCCATTGCAGATATTGCTATTCTCATTATGCTAGGTTATGAGTTGTGGTGATCAGTTCCCTTCCCCGCCAACTTTCTTCCCAGTAAAACTCTGTTACCTACCCATTGTCTACGGCTGATTTGACCCTGAACAAGTGCTGCACAGAGACAGATATGGCCACTACTAAGATTTGAATCCTATCCTCTGATTTGGCAAGTCTGTACACTAACTACTTCCTACAGCTGGCGTCAAACTCAACCAGATGAAGAAAATGGTTAGGCGGATGCACTAGTGCAGTTCATAGCGAATTTTCGCTGGGAATGTCACTGGCATAGTCGGAGGCGTGGATTTGACGCCTGGGCTCATCACTTGTCAAAGTGAGGGATAGATTGGTCACCTACTCCTCTTTGCTTTCAGGCTTACAAAATGTGATGTCGTTATCACATCACAAACTCATAGCAGCAAACTTCTTTGGTACAAAGATATAATATACATGTATTTTTTTTTTGCATATCCTTTACAGGACATCGCTGTCAACATCAGCATCTTTCAGCTTCTTCTTCTTTCGTTCGCTTGAAATATGTCTATGTCTGCAATGTTGTCTCTTGTATGAATTTAACTGTCTTTTTCAGTTCACACAGTGGTTCACAGTGGACACAGTTTATCTTCCACTGTCGTCTCTCTAGCCCAGAAGGTTTGCCTAGATATGTTATATTTTGGGCAGTCTTGGAGTATGTGCTCTGCTGTCTGCAAGGCCAATCCACATGTGCACATGGCTGTTTCACCAATCTTGAATGTTGTATACATGTGGTTGCGTAATCTATTGTGTCCTGTTCTGAGGCGCAGAATAATGACTTGTTCTGGTCTGTCCATAATGTGGTAGTCATCTTGAGCAGGTTTTGGTGGCTTTCTGACTGATTTTATCATTCTTTTCTTTTGGTGGTATGTAACGGGCACATCAGGCTGTTCTTCTTTGGCTCCTTCCTTAGCCAATTGATCAGCTTTGTCGTTTCCGGGTACTCCACAGTGGGATGGTATCCACTGTATGGTGACCTTATGCTGACTGCTAAGTTCAGAAAGTAGTGTCCTTAGTACTGGCAATTTCCCAGACAGGAGCGCCTTGAGTACTGATTTTGCATCTGTCAGTAGCACCACAGGTTGTGTACCATTGCTGGTATTTAGTAATTTCTCTGTGGCTATCTTGATTACCTCAATTTCAGCATCATAGTTATGGCAGTACTTTCCTGTCGGTACTCTGGCTGTGTCCCTAGTATTATTTGGGTATTCTATGTACACTCCCGCTCCTCCATTTCGAACAGAATTTTGTGCCGACCCATCCGTGTAGACTTGGATCCAGAGGTCCTGTGGGTATTCTTCATCAAGGAAGCTGAGAGTGGCTGTTCTGCGCTGCACACTGTTCTGTTCTTCCTTGTCAAATATTCCTCTCACTTTTGTCTGGATTTGTAATGATGGTCTATGCTCATCTTTCCATGGAGTTCGCTCTGGAATAGTTGTTAGGGGGATACCAGCTGTGGGCAGATCGGTGGTTTCTCTGCAGAGTCGTTTGGCCTGGTGGATAAAACTACTTCTTTTTAACCGCCCCATAGCTAGGTTTTCAAATCTGTTCTTCATAGGGTGGCCTGGCAAGCAAAGGAACTTTTCTGCCTTTATTATCGTTTTTGTATCTCTGCGCTCACTCAGTGCTTGTGTCCTCCCCATCTTCTCCATTTCCACTATAGGGGTTGATCTCATCCCTCCTGTGGTGACTCTAAGTGCTTGATTTTGCACCTTGTCCAGCTCTTGTAGTGTGGTTTTTGATGCTGAACACCACGCAGTTGACCCATATTCCAGGTGTGGTCGTATGCTCTGTTGGTAAACTTTGCTAAGTATTTTCCCACTGGCTCCCCATGTGGTTCCACTTAGCTTTCTCAGAATGGCTATTTTCCTTCTGGCTTTTGCTACTGATTTGTTGATGTGCTTTCTCCTTGTCAGCCTGCCATCAAATGTTACTCCAAGGTATGTTGGTTCTTTATCTTCTCTTAGGGGCGTTCCATTTATCTGGATGATCCCTGCCTTTTGTTTTGAAGAGAGGGTAAATAGAGTAGTGCTGCACTTGTCAGTGTTTATGCTGACACACCATCTATTTGCCCATGCAGCAAATGTATCTACAGCTCTTTGTAGCAATTTGGTGGCTACTGATGCATGTTCATTTGTGCTCCATAAAACCAGGTCATTGGCTTACATTGCTGCTTTAATTCCATGCAGTAGATTAGCAACGAGATCATTGATGAAGATTAGAAAAAGTGTGGGGGACAAGACTCTGCCCTGGGGAACACCGTGACACAGTAGTACTTTCTTGCTCTTGAGTCCATCTCAGGCTCTTCTGTTGTGCAAGTATGCTTTCACCCATTTGTACATTCTTCCATTGACTTTGCAGTTTCTCAGTTTCTTCATCAGACCTTCTTTCCAGACTTTGTCAAAGGCTTTCTTCAGATCTATCCAATCTTTCAGCTGATTGTTGATTTCTTGGCAAGATTACGCTCAGTAGTTTGCCATTTGAAGAAGGTTAGCTATTAAAGAAGATAAAACAAACAAAACTGAAATATTTTGGTCACTTGAAACGTCATGAAAAGTTTGGAGAGAACAATAATGGAGGGGTATATGCATGGAAATGAATTATGGAATGGGACAGACAGAACTACAAAAATTAGATTTTTAAGAGCATGCATCTTTCCCATTGCAACATACGCCTGTGAGACCTGGACACTTACTAAACAAGCTGAGCAGCGCATAAATGCCTTTGAATATCAATGTTATAGACGAGTTCTAAGAATATCTTGGGTAAAGAAAAGAACAAATGCATCATTACTTCAAGAGCTGAATACTGAAGAAGTTTGGTTATTAAAAACGATAAAACAAAGAAAATTTAAATATTTTGGTCACTTGAAACGTCACTAAAGTTTGGAGAGAACAGTAATGGAGGGGTATATGTCTGGGAAGAGAGGAAGAGGAAAGCCAAAGAGAAGATGGGTGCAGGATGTGGCGGATGATCTCCAGATGGGTGTATCGGCCGCGGGACATCTTGCTTATGATCGAGAGGTTTTCCAGAAGGTTGTTATGGGAGCGAGGTTCTACAAAGGACATGCTACTGAATGAATGAGTGATTGTTTGTCTATGTCTGTGTGGCTTCAGAGAAAAAGATAGTTATATATATGCTATCTTGGCTGTCTGCAAACACCATTTGTGTGTCTTTCTATGGTGCTGTATTTATCTTCTTTTTCTGAAAATATCCTAGTGCCTTTTATATGGTGCTAAACTGTATGATATTGTCAAGTTAGCACATAGGTCTGCCTTTCATGTATTGCAGTGTGGCATATACCAAACTGCAGTTTCATGACATTTTATGATACTGAAGAAATGTTCTAGGACTATGTACAGCTGACTGCAAATTTTGATTGAGAATCAATTTATTTTACTTTACTTACACCCCCCCCCCCCCTCCCCAAAAAAAAAAAACATTCTTAAAGTCTTTTGTGAGCTGGTTGATTGTGCTGGGGTAACTGGTTATTTCCACTATTCATTGGTGACTGTTATTGTGGCTGGTTATTTCCACTATTCATTGGTCGAGTTACTTTTTATTTCCACTATTTAATGGTGGCTATATCAAGGTGACTGGTTATTTCCACTATCTATTAGTGACTGTGTCAGGTTGCCTTGTTATTCCACTATTTAATGGTGGCTGTGCCAGGGTTACTGTTAATTCCACTATTTTATGGTGGCTGTGTCAAAGTGACTGATAATTTCCACTGTTTAAGGGACTGGATAAACAGTTATTTCTATCGTTGCTGGTTACAAAATGTATGTGAATGTCCCATTGTGTATATAAAGAAATCTAGCCTATTCAATCAAGTGAATGAAACAAAATATTTACACAGGAAATCCCTGCCGGGTTGTGTGGAACAAAACATACACAAACCCACAAATTACACACAGCCTGTGATTTAACTGTTATCAATCTCAGACAGCTGTTTTATTAACCCCCTGACCGGAAAGAGTTCATGCAGTGAATTTACACCATATTGTTTATAACATATTATTGTACTACATTGTGACTGATTCTCCTATAAATATATATAATGACACCATTGTGTTGATATATTGCTGTACTGTATATGTTTTCTCCAAGTAACTTTTGCCATCTTGCATTTAGTCATGTGACTGGGGGAATGTTCAGTCATCCCTGTGTGTTTCTGGGACATGTGGTTTTGTATTGACTTGATGTTGATTTAAATGGTAAATATTTTAAAAATATTTCCTTATTGTGACAAATTATTAATGTAAATAAATTTGTTTTAGTTGGTTACAAAAGCACTATAATATAACATACCTTAATATATGTGGGAAATTCTGGCATAATAAGTGTCATATGCACATATACACACACATGTGGATGCAGAAATGCATGCAGAGAGAGTGTGAGAGACACACACACACACACACATATATATATATATATATATATATATATATATATATATATATATATATATATATATATATATATAATATATATATAAATCGTTGTGTGTATGTATGTATGTATGTCCGTCCTTTATGCGTTCGCGAACGGTCCAACCAATTGAGATGAAATTTTCTACACGTTTTCCTTTCATTCCTGTGCAACCAACTGTGATAGTTTTATCTATCAGCTATCAGCTATTACCTTCCTAAAATTTAATTTTGTAATTACATGACTGAACATAAGAAAATATAAAAATATATGACAAAAAGGGATATAACTTTTAGTAGCATTGTTATATCTTAAGTTACGTCCCCTGGCTATAGAAATCTATATGAATTAAATGAGGTGCAGCCGGGCCAGGTCAGACAGACAGACTGACAGACAGACAGATAGTCGGGAACGGGAGCCAAGTTTACTTTAGATAGATCTCTTCCAATCATATTTTCTATCTATTCTTCTATTCTATCTATATTTTTAACGGGAACGGCCGAACATAGATAGATAGATAGATACATACATAGATAGATACATAGATAGATACATAGATAGATCCCCGTCAGAGCCTCGGCGAAGCCGGGCCGGGCAGCTAATATTTATCGTTTCCATCAAGGGGACTTAACATAAGAAAAGTTATTTCAAGGGTCATAACTTTTAATAACATCACTATTATTTTATGTATAGATTGTTGCATTGTTTTCAAAGATTTATAAACTTTTTGTCTATAGTTATTTACAGGCATATGAGTTATAATAAATAATGATATAATCTTTAAGGCATTTTCATAATTTTTATAAAAGTAATGCATCTATTTAAATAGTGAAAATTTTCTAACACATCTTTTTATGTTTTTAAAACCAGTGTTCATTAAAAATAATGGATTTATTTTAGATTAGATACGTTAGAATTTTATTTCTGTACTTTTTTCGGAGTGGAACTTTTGAAGTAATCGAAGCATTTGTTTTTTTCCGTTCGCTTGGCAGAGAGAAGGTCAGTACACAATTAAATGGGTATATTCTTGATTTTGTTTTTGTTTTTAAAAAAAAGTTGGCCGCGTGTGTGTCAACATCACATTTTTCATTCAATGTTGTGGGTGTGCATACCTTATGCATACCTTACACGCAGCACGCCTGTTAAAATGCAGGTTGTTGTTGTTTTTTTGTCTAAAAAAAGAAGAAGCCTATCCTTTGATGTACTGTTGCCTCGCATCCCAATGATTCCAACAGACATGCCATTCGAATTCAAACGCCTGCAGTTTCCGGTGCGACTTGCATTTGCCATGACGATCAACAAAGCACAGGGACAATCGCTACAAGTGTGTGGACTAAATTTGGAAAATCCGTGCTTCACACATGGACAGCTATATGTGGCCTGCTCACGCGTTGGAAAACCTTCGGATTTATTTGTGTACGCACCAGACAGAAAAACAAAAAATATTGTTTATCAAAAAGCACTACATTAGACATCAAATTTGGTGTTCGACCATAACTTAAAAATTATACGTCAACATTTAAAAATCTAAATAATCCTAACATTAAATGGAATTTTCTAGCTGCAACCAATAAATTAGCTGCGAGGGCCCAGGGGCCGAACGCATACTCTGTACGCTTAGAGAATGTATTTGAATGTATAATGACTACTTATATGAATTTAATGAGACGCTCCCCGCCAGGGGCTGGGCGAAACCGGGCCGGGTCAGACAGACAGACAGACAGACAGACAAGCAGACAGACAGATACATAGATAGATAGATAGATCCCCGCCAGAGCCTGGGCGAAGCCGGGCCGGGCAGCTAGTATATATATATATATAATATATATATATATATATATATATATATATATATATTATATATATATATATTATATATTTCATCATATCATTGGCACCTTGCCGTCTTGACAGACGATAGTTTGTGCTCTAAAAAGGCATAATAACTTTTAACTATGGCGGTAGCGAGTGTGACTGATAAGGCCAATTTGCGCTGTAAATGTCCGTTCACAGTGGGTGCATGTGAACACGTGGTCATTTCCACCATCATGCACCATCTTACGTCTCAAACGCTTGGTGTGTGACTTTTCTGCAATAATTTTCTCCTTTGACTTTATTCCATTTCTGATATTTGCCCTCCATGCAACACGTTCAGCGGCGACTTGCTCCCAATGTGCATTATCAATGCCTGTATCAATCATGTCCCGCTTACACACATCTTTGTATCGTAGTAGAGGCCGACCCTGAGATCTCTTACCCATCTGTAATTCACCAAAAAAGATATCCTTTGGTATTCTACCATCATCCATCCTCCTAAGATGTCCTATCCATCTAAGTCTACGAAGACTGAGCATGGAATAAACTGTCACACAACCTGATCTTTCCAATACTTCAGTATTTGTGATTTTGTCTTGCCACTTAATACCAAGAATTCTTCGCAGACACCGCATATGAAAGCTGTTTAAATTGTTCTCTTGGTGTGAGTAAGTTGTCCAGGTTTCACTGCCATAGAGAAGAGTACTAAGGACACAGGCTTGATAGACAAGGACTTTTGTTTTGGCAGTAAGCTTCCTGTTCTCCCAGACTCTTTTTCTTAACCTGTTCATTGTTGTTGCTGCCTTACCAATCCGGATGTTGATTTCCTGATCTAGGGATAATTTGCTATTTACCACTGATCCTAGATATGTAAAATGGTCTACTATCTCTAGTTCGGCGTCGTCAATAAAGATTGATGGTACCCCATGTGCACCTTGTGACATAATCTGTGTCTTCTTTTTGCTAATTGTTAAACCAAATTCAGAACAAGCATTGGAGAATGCAGATAGTAGACATTGCAATTCTTCCTCAGAGTGGGTCGTAACTGCAGCATCATCTGCAAAAAGCAACTCTCTGATCAGTACCCTCCTAATTTTGGTCTTAGCCTTCAATCTCTGAGCATTGTAGAGGCCGCCATCTGAGCGTGAGTGAATGTATATACCACCATCCTGATCACGAAATGCATATTTCAGTAGAAGTGAAAAGTATATTCCAAAGAGGGTGGGAGCTAGTACACAACCTTGCTTAACTCCACTCTTGATTTCAAATTCTTCAGAAGTTGCACCATCAAACTTGATTATACCCTTCATGCCTGTGTGGAACGATTCCACAATGGACAGAAGAGTTGGTGGGCAGACAATCTTCTTTAGTGCCTTGAACAGACCCTCACGACTGACCAAATCAAATGCCTTTGTGAGGTCGATGAAGGCAATAAACAGTGGTTGATTCTGTTCACGGCATTTTTCTTGCATTTGTCGCAATGAGAATATCATATCAGTGGTAGACCGGTTCTGTCGAAAGCCACACTGTGATTCGGGGTAGACTTGATCTCCTAGGACTTGAAGTCTGCGCAGAACAATTCTGGCAAATACTTTTCCAACAATACACAGAAGTGAGATACCCCTATAGTTGTTACAGTCGCTCCGATCACCCTTGTTCTTGTACAGCGTTATGATGTTTGAATCTTTGAAATCCTGTGGGACTTGTCCTTCACGCCAGCATAGCTCTATTAGCTGGTGGATCTGTAGAGTGAGTGTGTCTTGCCCACTCCTGATAACCTCTATTGGAATCCCATCCTTACCTGGAGCCTTGCCAGATGCAAGTTCATTTATAGCACACTTAACTTCTGTTATGGTGGGAAGTGTGTCCAGGTGGTCAAGAGTTGGTAGAGCCTCTATGGCGTTAAGGGCATCATCCGCTAGTTTGGTCTCACTTGAGTAAAGCTCCAAATAGTGCTCTACCCATCTGTCCATCTGCTGTTTCTTATCAGTGATGACTTCTCCAGTCAAGGTTTTCAGCGGTGCACTTCTTTTGATCACTGGACCACAGGCTTTCTTTATTCCTTCATACATGCTTCTTATGTCTCCCTTATCACTTGCGATTTGAATGGACTCACATAACTTGATCCAATAATCATTTGCACACTGCCTGGCAGCCTTTTGCACATCCTTCCTAGCTTGCCTTAGCTCACTCAGAGTGTTACGCGTTGGTCTTTCCTTGTTTCTTAAGAGAGCTTTCTTCTTCTTATCAATCAAGGGCTGCAGAGTCTCGCTGTTGGCCGCAAACCAGTCCTGCCTCTTATGATCCACAGTGCCGTAAACCCCTACGGCAGTTTCTCTCCATAGCACAAAGCCTGGGCTAAAATATAGAGATCATGTGTTGCCCATGCAGCATGATCCCTCTCTCGGCCTGCCTAGTTCACTCCAGAGGAAAGGTAACACCCCTACATCTGGAACAAGACAAGCTGCCGGATCAGCAAAGCAATGCTCTAACTGTCCGCCTGTCGGAGCTTCAATCCTAGACCAGTCGCCAACCAAGGCTTAGGGCCTGGTCTGCCCTGCCATGACAATTTTGTCTTTAGCTTGCATTTCCTCGCACCAGGGTAAGGCTTGTACCCTCCCAATTGTGCTCTTCCGCCCGAAGCCGTTGGCACAATGTGGGGTGTCGGGTTTGGTAAGCGCCACCCAACGTTCGGCGCTAACAGAAACCAGGTAGTACCGTCTACTGTTCTATATATATATATATATATATATATATATATAGAGAGAGAGAGAGAGAGAGAGAGAGTGGGGTAAGTAAAGAACTCTTTTCCATGCCTTGAATGACATATTCATTCACCCTGACATTCCAGAAGCATTCCCAGTGGTGTCATCAAACACGGAAACATTTCAAACCATGCGAACCCGACCATCATAGCCAGCCACAGAAGGCACTAACTGAGTGTCACATGACCAGGTCATTGTCAGTGTAATGTAACAGAGATACAGAGAGCTAGTTTGTTTCTTTATTTGGAGGGTCCATTTGATCAGTCTTGATGTTTCATTGTAAGCTAGAATTTCCAAAATATTTTAATTAGTTTGTTTCTTTATTATGGATGTATACTTGTTTATGGTTTGTGAAGATTTGAGGCAGTTGTGTTTTTATAAACTCTCAGATACTTGGTTTGATTTGACTGGTTGTAGTTTGTTACATGTTAGTTTACAGGACATTTCTATCAACCCCAAGATTTATTGGTTGTTTGTGATTTCTAGGTAGTGTTAGTTCAATAGTTTGATTTGGCTGGTTATGAACATATTTTTATCTTGATGAATATAACTCAGAATTTGCTTCATGTCACAGACTTTACTTCTTTGTATTTTTATAGCCTCTACAGTTCTGTTCAGTTTTTGTGTATGTTGGTACTTTCATTATCCAAGCAACAAAATGGCACTTCTTTTATTTTATTACATTTCATGTATCGTATGTTTTTGTTGTGAGTCACATTTCTTCAAGGAGAATTCATGTTTCATATGTTTTTGTTGTGAACCACATTTCTTCAAGGAGAATCAATGTATATTATGTTTCTGTTTTGAACCACATTCCTTGAAGGAGAATTCATGTACCATATGTTTCTGTTGTGAGCCACATTGTTTCAAAGCGAGTTCATTATATCATATATTTCTCTTATGATCCACATTGTTTCAAGGAGAATTCATACGTCATGTTTCAGTTGCGAGCAACGTTCCTTAAAAGAGAATTCATTATTTCATATTTTCTGCTGTGAGCCACATTTTTTTTCTAAGACAATTCATGTATTATATGTTCGTATTATGAGCCAAGTTTTTAAGAGAATATTCATATGTTTGTGTTTTCATCCAAATTTCTTCCAGAAGTGTATATATAGTTGTTTTGTTACACAAAAGAAAATTCATTATTTCATATTTTCTGCCGTGAGCCACATTTTTTCTAGGACAATTCATGTATTATATGTTCATATTATGAGCCAAATTTTTAAGAGAATGTTCATATGTTTGTGTTGTCATCCGCATTTCTTCCAGAAGTGTATATATAGTTTTGTTATACATTGTGATTATAATGAATGCACATTCACCTGCTCAATACTGCCAGTGTCTTAAATTATACTTCAGACCTCTATTTCCCCATTACCATTTGTCAACATGCAAGGATGTGTCCTGGCACCAACACTGTTCAGCCTCATGTTTTCAGCCATGTTGATGAATGCCTTCGAGAACGACGACATTGGAATAGACATCAACTACCGTATGGATGGAAAGTTATTCAATCTCAGAAGGCTGAAAGCTAAAACCAAAATTAACAGTGGCACAGTCAGAGAGCTCCTGTTTGCTGATGATTGCGCTCTATACGCCAACTCAGAGGCGGACATGCAACATAACGTTTCAGCTTTCTCACATGCCTGTGCTAACTTTGGGCTCAATATCAACTTGGAGAAGACTGTAGTTATGTACCAGCCAGCTCCAGGGAATAATCACACTGTGCCGAATATCAAAGTGAATGATCATAGACTAAGTGTTGTGGACAAATTTACCTATCTTGGCAGCACCGTGTCACAAGCTGCCACAATCGATGACGAAGTGAATGCAAGAATCTCCAAGGCCAGTGCAGCCTTTGGCAGACTGTACAAGAATGTATGGGACAGAACTGGAATAAGCCTGCAAACAAAGCTAAAAGTCTACAAAGCAGTTGTATTATCCACACTGCTATATGCTTGTGAAACCTGGACTGTTTATCAGCGACACGCTAGGAAATTAAACCACTTCCACACAGTCTGCCTAAGGAAGCTACTGAAGATTAAATGGCAAGACAAGATCCCAGACATTGAAGTCCTAGAAAGAGCATCCATACCCAGTATCCACACTCTACTGATGAAGAATCAGATTCGCTGGGCTGGTCACTTGACTCGCATGCCAGATCACAGGCTCCCTAAACGAATTTTTTACAGCGAACTGCGTTGTGGTAAACGCTCCCAAGGTGGCCAGAGGAAACGTTTTAAAGACACTCTGAAAATTTCACTGAATGCTTTTGGAATTCATCATGACACCTGGGAGGCTGCAGCCAGAGACCGAAATTCGTGGCGTGCATCATTGCGCAAAGGTGCAGTTATATGTGAGGCAACCAGGACTGCAAGAGCTGTGAAGAAAAGGCAGGACAGAAAAACCACTGCAGGAAATCCTCCTCCAGAGACGTCAAGCATTCTTTGTCCACATTGTCAAAGAACATTTCGAGCCAAAATAGGCCTTATCAGCCATCTTAGAACCCACGGCTCCACACCTTCAACCCCACTGGATGAAATGAATGGTCATCATCATTCTTGATGGACAAACAACATTTGTCAACATACAGAATTTTGCTGGCTTCTGTTGTTTCATGGGGGATCAAACAACAGCAGACTGACATGTAACTAATCTACAGCAGAAATACTGCAACAATGAGCCCTGCTGGAAGTGGCTTTCTCTTATGTTTTGTTCATTCTTCCTCTACATCTTTTACCCAACTGGTTTTAGCTTCGTACTTTTGGGGAGTTTGTTTTTCTTCTTCTGCCCTTTATTTACTCTATCCAACGCCAGTATCTTTATCTCTTAGGAAAAGTGATCAGTCAGTAATTGTGTGATGAGTATAGAATGAGACAGCAAAAGTGATCAGTCAGTAATTGTATGATGATTATAGAATGAGACAGCAAAAGTGATCAGTCAGTAAATGTATGATGAGTATAGAATGAGACAGGAACAGTGACCAGTCAGTAGTTGTATGATGATTATAGAATGAGACGGGAACAGTAATCAGTGAGTAGTTGTGTGATGAGTATTGGTCCATTAATTATACCATTTTGGTCCATCTCTTCCATGCAGGCACTATTTAGTGAATGTTTGTAGTTTAACTGTTTCAGTCATTCTCCACGTTTCATTTCCATGGAGGATCACTGATAAAACATTAGACTCCTGATTTTTTGTATTCTTATTTTAATATCTACATCTTTATTCTCTCTTGAATGAGTCAATGTTTGTTAGTGTGTTTGTGATCGTGAGTGTAATTATGCGTTATTGAGTGGGTGTATAACTGTGAAGGTTGTGTTAAATGATGTGTGTATGTAGGTAGTTATGTATATGTTTATGCATGTGTGTTTGTTAGTGCCTGTAATTATGTATTATTGAGTGGGTGTATAACTGTGAAGGTTGTGTTAAATGATGTGTGTATGTAGGTAGTTATGTATATGTCTGTGAGTGCCTGCCTGCCTGCCAGTCTCATAGCATGGTCATATGCATTGTTTATGTTTACAGCATTACATTTAACAATGTTTTTTCTATGTGAATGTAACATGCGCAATAGATCATTGATATATGAAAGATAAGTGCCCAATTTGGTAGTTAGTTTGTTAGTCTTTCCTCTTGAGCCTAAGGCGGCACATAGGGCAGAAGTCATGGCTCTCCATGCCTGGCGGTTCGCTACTACCTGTTGTAGATCCTGGATGTTCACTTGGCTGTTGAATGAGCCTTCTCTGATGATGGTTCTACACAGGGTCTCTCTTTGTCTTCCCCGTTTCCTTTTCCCTACTGGTGACCATAAGAGGGCTTGGTTGGGGAGTCTTGTCTTGTCCATTCTGAGTACATGGCTGATGTAGTTCAAATGGTATTTTCTTATAAAATTGGATACAATATCTTGCTTAGTCTCTTGTCTTATTTGCGTATTGGTTCTTAAATCTATCCAGTGGAGGTTTAGAATTCTTCTAAGACCAATTTGTGACCCTTTAAAAATAACGTTCATTTGTTCGTTCATTCTTAACCCTTTTAAACTAAGGTTTCTTCGTTCATTTATTCTCTCCTTATCCTTAGACATGTTCAAGATTGAATGGAATAGGGCAGCCAGTCTCGTTCCAACCTTCCTTAGTCATATCTTATGACATTCATGGCAGGTTAGAATATTACTGTTCTTTGCTTCCTTTATGGATCCTGGTAACACTTGAGCAACAACAGTTTTGTTGTCCATAACTATGTACTTCAATTATTAGGTTGTCTTGTTTAAAAACTAAAAGATTGTTGGTGAGGCATTCAGAACTGTACACCAATTTACTGTGAAAATGAATCAGGATGTACAACATAAGGCTTGTACATAATGCAGACTACTTATATACACAGTTTGATTATATGCTGGTTATAATGAAATGAATGATATATAGGATGAGTTTGGAAAAGTTATAAACTAATTGATATGCCATGAGTATAGAATGAGGCAGGAAAGGGGATTAATTAATCAAGGTATCATGAGTTTAGCCGGTCTCTCTGGCTGAGGGGTTACACCACTTTCTCCGTAATCCCGTTTATCCACGCAGGGTCTCGCAGCGAGGCGAGAACTGGATAATGAGCCGGCCGCTCAGAAAGCAATGGCGAACTACTCAGCGTAATCTTGCCAAGAAATCAACATACAGCTGAAAGATGCTGATGTTGACAGCGATATCCTGTAAAGGATATGCAAAAAAAAAAATCATGAGTTTACGAGCAGAGAATGAGTCAAAAAAAGTGATTAGTCAGTAATTGTATGATGAGCATAGAATGAGAAAGGAGAAGTGATCAATAAATAATTATATGAATATAGAATGAGACATGAAAAGTGTTCAATCAATAAATGTATGATGATTATAGCATGAGACAGGACAAGTGATCAATCAGTAATAGAATGATGAGTATAGAATTAGTTAGGAAAAGTGATCAATCAGTAATAGAATGATGAGTATAGAATTAGTTAGGAAAAGTTATCAATCAATAATTGTATGATGAGTATAGAATGAGACAGGAAAAGCGAGCAATCAATAATTGTTTGATGAGTATAGACTAAGACAGGAGAAGTGATCAATCAATAATTGCATGATGAGTATAGACTAAGACAGGAGAAGTGATCAATCAATAATTGTATGATGAGTATAGACTAAGACAGGAAAAGTGATCAATTAATAATTGCATGAGTATAAAATGAGACAAGAACAGTGATCAGTCAATAATTGTATGATGAGCATAGAATGAGACAGGAAAAGTGATCAATCACTAATTGTAACTGGAAAGTAGATTGTTGATAAATGTTTGTTGGAGACTACAGCCAGTAACCCACTACCATAAAGATGCACAGATTGCAATCTCTGCTCTAAAGACTTCAGCGTTTAACTTCCTGCCCAGCCTAACTCCTCAATCCAACCTGTCATCCTTGTTACAGCTGTGGTGAGGATGAAAGGCTGCAAGGAGGAGTTGAGTGAGTTAATTAGCACAGAGTTAGTCAAATGTGTGACTATTTTGCATGCAGTAAAAATGCCTTGACAGCTGGAAATCAAAGATAGCATGCCAAATAGGCTGGTCATCTGGCTAACTTTCAAAATATTTTTTAAAAAACCCAGAAATATATTTGGACCCTTGTTGGTGCTATGGAGTTTCTATGTAGTTGAGAATTAAATTATGAACATTAAAAATTAATTTTATAAACTGGATGTTTGTTTGTATTGTTTTTTCGAGTGAGGTTAATTTAACCTTGTATGAATATGGGTTTGTCTGTATATTTTAAGGACATCACAAGTTGCTTGAACAGTTTAGACACATTACAACTTGCTAGCAGTAGTGCCATGGCCAGCAGCAGGCTTGTCTGCCAGCCCAGTTCTGTCTTTGAAGCCACATCAAGGCAGACTTTTTACAAATGACCCAGGCTTCTAGGTGGACCAGTCCTGAAGTGGGTACCAGGAAACGTTTTGATCTCCTCACTCTAAACCAGTGGTTCCCAAAATCAGCACTTCTGTCCCCCTGGAGGCAGAGAAAAGATCCAAGGGATAGTGAGGTTTCAAATTTGCAGTAGATTAAATATCTAGAAAGAGGAGTGTTATGTGGCTCCCACTGAACACAACATATAGCTGAGATGCTCAATGAAATGAACAATGCTCAGATTCAAGCGAGTATCTCGACTAAAAAGTCTTTCTCAACGAAAAATAATAAAACAAGAATACTTAGCTTGGAAACTGAAGAATCAGTCTCAGTCACAGAAACTGAAGTATCACAATCACAGAAACTGAAGTTATTACAATCAGAAACTGAAGTGTCACAAAAGCTTAAATACCACAGTTACAGAAACTGGAGTATCATTCAAGGAAACTGAAGTATCACAATCATAGAAACTGAAGTACCACAATCACTAAAACTGAAGTCTCAGTCACAGAAACAAGTACCACAATCACGGAAACAAATATCACAATGACAGAAACTGAAGTATTACAATCTCAGACACTGAAGTTATCACAATTACAGAAACTGAAATACTACAATCACAAACTGAAATATAACATTCACAGAAACTGAAATATCCTTATCACAGAAACTGAAGTGTCACAGAAACAGAAGTACCACAATCACAGGAAGTGAATTATCAGTCACAGAAAGTGAAATATCGGTCACAAAAACTAAAGTATGGCAATTACAGAATCACAAAGTGAAGTAATAATCACAGAAACTGATGTATCCCAATCACAGAAACTGAAGTACCACAATCACAAAAACAAGTATCACAATCAAAGAAAGTGAAGTATCAGTCACAGAAACACAAGTATCAGATTAAAGAAGCTGAAATAACAGTTACAGAAAGTGAATTATCAGCCACAGAAACTGAAGTATCACAGAAGCTGAAATACCACAATCACAAAGTGAAGTATCAGTTACAGAAACTGAAGTATCACAATCACAGAAACTGAAGTATCACAATCACAGAAGTTGAAATATCACAATTATATAAACAGGTATCACAATCACAGATGCTGAAATACCACAATCACAGAAACTGAAGTATCAGTCACAGAAACTGAATTATGATGTAAGAGCATGTGTTTGGCTCAGAGATGAAGACAATCCATGTTTGGCTCAGTGATGAAAAAAGTTTGATATTGCTTATAACGCTTTATAGCTCCATGAACCATTTAAACTTCCACACATCAATGACAACAACAGCAGTAGTATAAATATATATATATATCTTTATTATGTAAGTGTGCACACAATAGAAACCATAACAACCACAATCAGATGAAATAAAAAGGCAAAAGTGACATTCTACCCTAGGACTATCAAGTGTTAGCCCTTCACATGTACCAAGTCATGGTTTTATAAGTTGGTACCCCTGCTCATCATCTCTAGGACTCACTAGCTGAGTCACTCCTAGAACCACACATGTTGGGACAAACAATCCAGTTCTGGCACCACTCCACTGAAAGCTTGAACTCAAGTCCACAGTGTTGGGAAGCCAGTGCACTTACACTATACCATCCCTCCTTTAGGTTGAATAAATGGATGACAATAAAATATATCTGTAAATGGCGACAATATTCAATAATAAAAAAGATATGAGCACTCGTAGAAGTATACATGATATATTAGCAGTTTATGTAAGTCAATACACTTAAATTATTAGTTATTATTAGTCAAATAATTCACAACATTAAAGAATAGTTTATCCCCAGCCAAAGAAATAATATAAATTGGTGGGATTAAAATGATAATATTTGATCAAAGAAGCTGACAGGGCATGTGAATTTAGTTGATCATGGTAAACAAAAATCAGGGACAATTGATCATAGTGTATAAATAAACATGAGAGTAAGGAAAATTAGTGACTGTAACATTGTATATACAAACAGTCTTATAAAGTCACTTGTGATATCCATTCTCTACATGAGAGTGTTGGACGCTTTCTGTAGAAACAGAATGGAGGATTCAAGCTTGTTAATACACATGATGTAGGAAAATACTGTATTTATGGTTTACAACTATAAGATATAGGCAAGAGGTCTGCATGGCTGAATGGATAAGAATTAAACCTCCGATGTACTGATGCTGAGGTAGCAGGTTCAACTCTTATACTGGTCAGTAGGACTAAAATTTATCCTGACTTCTCATCCTAGACTTGGGGACATAAATTACAAATACCTCAGAAGTTTAAGTGGGTTCGTCTGATGGCGAGGGTACTGGTAATAGGGAAAGTAATCCATGCACAAAAATCAGTCCAGTGCACTTTAAGTACTAGCACGTGTATAGACTACGCTTGAGTTCAAGGAAAATAAAAGCAAAAAGAAAGGCACGCAGTGTTCTTTGGTCAAGTGATGAGAAGAGAGGCACTGGAAAACATTGTGACAACTGGAAAAATCAGTGGTCAAAGATGCAGACTGAGAGAAATGGTGCTGGAAGGACTGAGACGGTGGCATTGAGGAATATCCTCAGCAGATTTTATCCAGAATATACATGGCCAAGATATGTTGAGAGATATGAACATGAACGCCTAGGCCAGCTGGCAGGGCACATGATGATTATGATGATGGTATAATGAGCACAAAATAAATGCCCATGTTTGAAACAAAGTAAATATGTATGTAAGACAATCAATCAATCCGGTAGTCATCTCCACAATGAAGGTTGGCTGCAATGGATCTCCAACACTGTCTCTCGTCTTGATTGTACAATCTGTCAGGCTGCTGTTCCTCCATCTCTTGATGTTATCTTCCCACTTGTATCGTTGTCTATCTCTTGCTCGCTTGAATTCAACTTAATCCTCCAGTAAGATTTTCTTAAAGAGTGTTAAGTCTTTTAACATGGCCAAAATATTTCACTTGCCTCAATGAAATACAACATATCCACATAATTCTGTATATCCATATCCTTCCATATATCCACAATGAAGAACCACTGAAGTCAGTTTGCCTGTCACAAACTATGGCTCCTTTTCAAAGGTAATCCCCCTCTGTGACGCAGTGGTCAAGGCGCTTATCTTGCAATCTGTACGTCATAAGTTTGTTCTCAGACTGTGTTGTTCAGATCACAAATGCAACTTTCCCAGAGATGCATGGGCTGGTGGCCACAACTACAGAGTTCACACTTTGTGTGAGGCTTTTATCAGGTGGCTTGCCATTCTGCGAAGAGAGAAGTAAACCAAATGGGGTACAACCTGGTGCAATGAAGCTGATCCCTTGTCTTGAATCTGGAAGAACAGGAGGCAGGTAGCGACGATCCTGGACTGATTGAGTTGAGTTGAGTTGAGTTGAGTTGAGTTGAGTTGAGCTAAGAACTGACATCACTGTACTCAGGACATTCCCATACGCGCTCCGTCCCTTCATTCAACAGCCAGCAAAGAGTCATAATACTAATCGTTCCCACTGCTATCTGATTGAAAGTTCTCCTTGTCTTCCATCTTAGTTTGGAGATTCTTCCAAAACCCCTGCCACTCCCCTGCAATATTATTCTTTCCACATACGAGTTCTCAATCACTTCCCCCACCAGGTCCCACAGGTGCCCAACAACCTCGCCCTTGTCCATAGGTAATCTACCACCAAGAGGTGCATTCCCTGCCAGCCTATCAGCCTGCGCATTCTCCCACACTCCCACATGGCCAGGGCTCCTGGACTGATAACATCACAGAATGGATAGGATATAGCAGTTGCACATGTCCTGGGGGTTGGTGAGGACAGAGAGCAGTGGACACCTCTAACTGCTGCTTCCAGTTAGATGGTTTGATCAGTATGAACTCTGACCCTAACAGGTCAGTGCCTCTTTCTTAGGTGTAGTATGTAGAGTTCAAATTAGTTGCATGTTCTTTTACAGCACATCACAATCAACCCCCAGCATTTATTGGCTGTTTGGGATTTTCTAGCCAGTTTTATGTTCACTAGTTTGCCACTGCTTGCTGAGTGGCTGATGTTCATTCCATTGTCAAAATCAACGTAAAGCTGCTCCCAAATTGCCAGCGGCTGACTTGGAACACAGTTGTCAGGGAAACTATGTTCACTACCACTAAACCACAGATGCCGACAGTGGGGATATGCCTCTATAAGATCTCACGTACCCTGTTTGTTTATTTCATTTACAAACACTCAGTCTAACACTTCCACTAGCTCTTTGGTCAATGTTTGAAACATCTGCATCTCAATTACAAAACACAAAACAATATTTATTCCATTACATCAAATATACCTTAAGAAAGGATCTAACAGAGAGATACAGAACACATTTGCTGAGAAAATCAACAGTATAACTGTAAGAAAGCATAACACATGAAGCAGCAATACAATCCAGCTCACTGAAGGATAGGGAGAAATGGAATCAGACTTGTTATAGAAAACAGTCCTGCTAGAAAATGAAGAAACAGCAGGAGGAGGAGAAGCAGCATCAGTGACAGCAGTACACATTTCAACATCTGATAATGTCAGGAAAACATTATAAATCAAAATACATACATTCATTATCATTTATTCAAAGTTTCAATGTATGCTTTCTACCCCCCTCCCCCGAATCCGCCACCCACCCACACATATGCACACACACAACTCCAAGCTCACCCAGCCACCTACCAACAGACATTTTTAAAAAATACTAAAATATGTGTATATATCTTTCAACCTAGTTTAGGATGTGGAAGAAACTAGGACTACAGCTTTGAGCGTTTTGTACAATACCAATGTTAATGTGAGTATTGTAATGCCTGTTGTGACAACTGGACAGATGTATGGATACAGAGACAGAACAAGACGAGAGAAGATTCTTGACAGCCTTTTGTCACGGCAGAGAAAGGTGTGAGCATATGAACTGATAGATGATGTTGGAAATGGCCAGACAGCAAGGCACTTGAAGTAGATGGTACCTCACGTGGAGACTAATCCCCAGACTTCCACTACCACAAACAGATGTTACTACTCTATCACAGTGTTGCTATATACCACATGTGTGTATGTGCTTATAAAACAATAGGAACTGGCATAATGGTACATCTCATTTGCGTACATGAATGGCAATATAAATATTCAGTCACTAATCAATAATAGAAATACCATTAACATGCAGTAACCAGCAGTAAGCAATGTCAATTACAATACATTATTACAATACATTACAGCACAAACATGCACAAAACAACCGCAGATGAAATGCCAACATAAGATCACTGGGTAAAGCAATGTGTCATCTTTCTAAACTATTTACGGCTAAACATGACTGAGTAATACATTATTTATCTATTGACATTGTTGATCTTTCACAACTATATACTTCTGACGTTTTTAAGCTAGATACTGCTTGAATATTAACAAACGTAAATGCCATTGCATATAAAAACAAAGAATAGTTTTGTGCTGGATGCCAAAACTCTAAATGCTGTGTTAATGAACAAATGCATAAAATAATTATTTTAACATACTACCAGAGCAGGACATGCAACAGAGTAAGACATACACCAGAGTAAGACACAACAGAATAAGACACATGCCAGAGTAAGACATACTGACAGAGTAAGACAATTACTGCAGAGTACGACATACACAAAAGTAAGGCACAACAGAGTAAAACATACAACAGAATTAGACATACAACAGAGTAAGACATACAACAGAGTAAGACATACAACAGAGTAAGACACAGTTTAGTTTAGTCATAGGTAACCCATAAGTGCTCCGTTCTACTCCTAACTCAAGCCTGAGTCCGGAGAATCTCAGCTCAGTGCATGAACTCCATAGCACCACTGAGCATTCTGAAATACTTTGGGTAGATTTTTAACTCAAAATTTTGCCTGGGCAGCGCGGTTAGGCTACTCTTTTTCGATTTCCAACTGCCAAGGGATTATTTTCATGCGCAACAATACACACGGGCGTCCGATCTCACTACCCAGAGACCAGGGGAAATTTTGTTACTAGAAGTCCATGAGAAAAAAATCCTGTCCCTCACCAGGACTTGAACCCGGGACCTCCAGACACTCGAGGCTGAGACCACTCAGCCCCCTGAATAAGACATATGAAGAGCAAGACAAATGACAGAGCAATATATACAACAGAATAAGACACAACAGAGTAAGACACAACAGAATAAGACATATGACAGAGTAAGACATACAACAGAGTAAGACATACAACAGAATAAGACATACAACAGAATAAGACATACAACAGAATAAGACACAACAGAGTAAGACACAACAGAATAAGACATATGACAGAGTAAGACATACAACAGAGTAAGACATACAACAGAGCAAGGCATGCCAGTGTGTGACACATAGTCATAGAAAGAAATACAACCGAGCAAGAGACACAACCGTGCAAGACGTACAACCAACGTCATTGATTATTGCACACAAATTAAATTCTACTATGCCTATAACAAGATTGTCCTGCTCAGTTCAGGTCACATTTCTGACTCAATAAGGCATTTGTACAGGCAAGGTCAACTCTAGTACCCTATGTTTTTCGTATTTACACATACAAAAATATTACAATATTTCTCACATGCAGTTTACCTTGTGGAAGGAAAGGGGAAACCACCACACTCATTTACCTTTAAAAAGAGATTTATGAATGAGTAACATGTTCAACAGGCTTCATTCCTGTTTGCAGCCTGAACAACAGGACATGATGTGACAAAGCTTTTAAAGAATAGCTACGTGAATTTTTTGTATTTGGTGTAATACCTGGAAAAATCACATCAACATATTCATTAAAAATAATAATAATAATGTTGTTGTTTTTCTTCCACTCACGCAGTCAGGTGTTGTGGGGAGGGGTAGTTGAGGTTTCAACACCTGTGACTACCACCTGACTTCCATGTCTCGGGAGCAGTGTCAAGGATTAAGTAAATTCCCTACCGGTTTGTTAGGCCTGTCATAGGTTCCTGACCTACTTAACCCTTAATTATAATAATAACTCCAAAAATATTTAAAATGTGCTTCTGAAAAAGGAAGAACAAATATGACCACTAAACAGTAAAATTAAACATTGATATGGTCTTCCAACCAGATTTCACAACCATTCTTGCCAAAAATATCACTGAGTCTATTCATTCATAACATATACTGTCAGAAACCACATTCCTGGCTCCATTAGATGTTCCTCAGTATGTCTAATTATTGTCCATGTCTCACATACACACAACAGTATAGGTTGTATATAGCACTTTAACACTCTTTCTCTGACAGTACTTGACAGCTCTTTATTGGTTTTTTACTTTTACTATAATTTACTTTCCATTGTCCTTACTTTCAGCATTGTAAAACTTTCCATTGTCCTTACTTTCAGCATTGTAAAACTTTCCATTGTCCTTACTTTCAGCATTGTAAAACTTTCCATAGTCCATACTTTCAGCATTGTAAAACCTTCCATAGTCCCTACTTTCAGCATAGTAAAACTTTACATCATCCCTACTTTCAGCATTGTAAAACTTTCCATCATGCCTACTTTCAGCATTGTAAAACTGTCCATAGTCCCTACTTTCAGCATTGTAAAACTTTCCATTGTCCCTACTTTCAGCATTGTAAAACTTTCCATTGTCCCTACTTTCAGCATTGTAAAACTTTCCATCATGCCTAGTTTCAGCATTGTAAAACTTTACATCATCCTTACTTCCAGCATTGTAAAACTTTCCATCATGCCTACTTTCAGCATTGTAAAACTGTCCATTGTCCCTACTTTCAGCATTGTAAAACCTTCCATAGTCCCTACTTTCAGCATAGTAAAACTTTACATCATCCCTACTTTCAGCATTGTAAAACTTTCCATCATGCCTACTTTCAGCATTGTAGAACTTTCCATAGTCCCTACTTTCAGCATTATAAAACTTTCCATAGTCCCTACTTTCAGCATTATAAAACTTTCCATAGTCCCTACTTTCAGCATTGTAAAACTTTCCATTGTCCCTACTTTCAGCATTGTAAAACTTTCCATAGTCCCTACTTTCAGCATTGTAAAACTTTCCATAGTCCCTACTTTCAGCATTGTAAATCTTTCCATAGTCCCTACTTTCAGCATTATAAAACTTTCCATAGTCCCTACTTTCAGCATTGTAAAACTTTCCATAGTCCCTACTTTCAGCATTGTAAAACTTTCCATAGTCCCTACTTTCAGCATTGTAAAACTTTCCATAGTCCCTACTTTCAGCATTGTAAATCTTTCCATAGTCCCTACTTTCAGCATTATAAAACTTTCCATAGTCCCTACTTTCAGCATTGTAAAACTTTCCATAGTCCCTACTTTCAGCATTGTAGAACTTTCCATAGTCCCTACTTTCAGCATTGTAAAACTTGCCATTGTCCCTACTTTCAGCATTGTAGAACTATCCACTGTCCTTACTTTCAGCATTGTACATCTTTCCATAGTCCCTACTTTCAGCATAGTAGAATTTTCCATAGTCCCTACTTTCAGCATTGTAAAACTTTTCTATCCAGTGACATGCTGACAGCGTGGAGTCACCCGAGCAATAAACCTTGCCTAATGGGCAAAGATTCTTCTATGGTGCACCCCTTTATGACACTTATCTGAAAGTGTGTGAGTTGTCGGATCATAAACTTGTGAAATATCATTTTAATATGTGTCATCAAATAAACAAACAAACAAGCAAATACACACACACACACACACTAACACACACGAGGACATAGTCTTAATCACAGTTTAAATTTTCAAGAGGGAAGAATGAGAATGATTTAAAAACAAGGGAGAGCATAAATTATAAACTCATGGGGAAATCAGAGCACTCAAAAAAGTTGCTCTTGTGTATGTATAGAAAGGAAAGTCATTAAGTAACAGGAATTATATTACTAATTGCATGGAAGAGTATGGACTATGGAAAATCTTATTTCAGGACACAAAATGGTTACCCAACTATCAACATGCACCGCGGAAAAACAATGAAGCGTTTTTGTTTTGTTTTTTGTAGTCAGAGGGTGTGAAACCTTCTGAAATCTACAGAAGAATGATGGTTCAGTACGGAGACAGTTTGAGTCAGGGGAGAGAGTATTAATGGGTACAGAGATTTCAAAATGGAAGACAAAACGTCACTGGCAAATGAGAAAGTCATGATGATCATCTTTTGGGATATCAAGGGTGCATTTGCAGGAAAAGGGTGAAACTGTGACTAGTGCTCAATACAATGACATGCTAGTGAAAAAACTGTGACTAGTGTCTTGATACAGTGATATGCTAGTGAAAAAAACTGTGACTAGTACTCGATACAGTGACATGCTAGTGAACAAACTGTGACTAGTGCTCGATACAGTGACATGCTAGTGAAAAAAACTGTGACTAGTACTCGATACAGTGACATGCTAGTGAACAAACTGTGACTAGTGCTTGATAAAGTGACATGCTAGTGAACAAACTGAAGCTTGTGTTAAGATCAAACCACAGAGAACTTCTCTCAAAAGGAGTATTATTGCTGTACTGCAACATCCACCTTCATATGGCTGTTGCTTATACTACGTGCTCTGATGTCTTTAAACATAGATCAAGCATATGATCCAGTGTTGGCACCATCAAACATTCTCTTGTTTGGACCCTTGAAAGAACATTTGCTGGGTCAGAGGTTTTCAGATGACAATGAGGAAATGGAGAGATGTAAAATTGATTAAACGTCACATCCAAACACTTTTCCTAGAAGGCATCAAGAAGTGGGCAGATGAACCAAGTGTCTTCTCAGGAGGGGTGATGACTATGTTGAGAAATAACACACACAAAGTTTCTGATACACACCAGTGTAAAAAAGAAATCTGTAAAATTCCTGCTACTTAATTACTTTCCCTCATATTTGGAATCTGTCAACTAAATATTGAATCTGGAGTTCACTTATCCTTGCAAACTTTGTAATAAAGATATTTCTGAAATTGTAACAAAAATATTACAATGAGAGCTGGTCACATTGCCATATAATACACTGGCCAAGTAAATGTGAAGTCCCTTTCACTCATACTATTATAGAAGTATCAGCTAAGGTTCACCTTTATAAGTTTCTTTCTATCTGTCTTCATCCTTCATTTTTTCCATCATTCCTGTTAGTTGTTACAATAAATCCAAATGATCTGTTTTCATTGGGCCCATTAGGGATACACAAAGTGGAGGGTGGAAAAGAAGAAGCAACAAAGACATTTATAATCAGCTTAAGTCCCTGCTAATCACTGATATCATGAAGGCTAATAGGCTGCAATGGCTGGGGCATATAGAAAGAATGTAAGATAATAGGGAAACAAAACTTGCTTACAGTCAGGAAATAAATGACCGTAGACCCCGAGGTAGACCAAGAAGACGGTGGAGAGATAATATATATACAGACCTACAAGCACTTGGAATCAACGACTGGCAAGAGAAGGTCAACCAGAGAGACGAATGGAGATGGCTTGTATCTACAGCAAAGAACCTCAATGGCTCGGAATGCTGAAGAAGAAGAAGATCTATTATCAAGAAATGGCAAATGTTGATTGTATCTTTCAAGTGAACCTACCAAAAGCAACTTGTCATTATTGAAACAATGAAACAGATCACACCTTCTACAGATACAAGCATCTGTCTTGTCTTACATTTGTGTTTATGACGTAACTGCACTCAGTTACAACAAGCCTTATCATGGTGTGAGGAAATGCAACCAAGACTAACTGTCATGTCAGGGCAGACCAGGACCTAAACCTCGGTCAGCAACTGGTCTAGGATCAAAGCTCCGACAGAACATTACTTTGCTGATCTGGCAGCTTCTGCAGCTTGTCTTGTTCCAGGGGTTTTGGTGTTACTTTTCCTCTGGAGTAGACTAGGTAGGTCGAGAGAGAGATCATGCTGCATGGGTAACACATGGTCTCTACAATTCAGCCCAGACTTTGTGCTATGGAGAGGTATAATTTCATCCCTGGTCTGTTATAATTATGCCTTTTCTGCAGACCAATGTAACAAACTTTCACCTGCCATGATGGCAGGTGCCAGTTTCCAGTGCACTCTGCAAAATCTCTCCTCATAAAAAACAACTCAATAATGAGCTGTCACACCATAACTAAAACTGCAAAAATAAATAAACAAAACACACCGTACATCTTTCTTTTTCTTAATAAAAAGAAATATGTTCAAGTCAATTTTGTGGGAAAAGTTTTAAAGCAACCAATTAAGTGAGAAGTGTCCCCAGCAGACACAATTCATGGGAATCAAATAAATGCCTTTAAGTAAACAATTGGTTCAGTATATGGAATGCATTAAAAGTGGCATGTTTTGTACCATTGTTATTCTCTATTAATAAAAATTACAAAGGAATAATATTCAATATAAAAGCAAACCCAGATTGATAACAAATATATCCTTTCTCAGAGGATTCAATATTTCTTTATATGTCCCAGGATTCCATCCACTTCAGTCGGTGCATCATGCTTCCTTCATCAACTGCCATTGGCCCAGACATGCCATACACCAAGGGGTAAAAGAGATAGAAGCTGAAAAGAGAGAGGGTGAAATATGATAGATTATCATCTACTTAGAGAGTATGATATCACCTATTTTAAACACACACAAAAGCCAACAACAATAAGTGGCATGATTTATTGCCTGGCATATATCGCTAAATCTCCTCAGATGGATGTTGCAGAGTTATATATCATATGAAGAGAAAAATCAACTATACTTTGGCTGAAATATTTAAAACACATAATCGCTGATATTGTTCAAATGTTGAGCATATTCCCCCCCCCCCCCCCCCATTTTAATTGTAAATTTAAAGTAAAGTCTTTCTGTCTGCACAAAATTGGTTGGAAACACCTAATGGTTAATGCCTCGGGATACTTAAGCAATTTTTTAATTATTTGCCGATTGCAATATATTGGGGTGTTAATGATATGGCCGCAAATTAAAAGGTGTTGAGAGATGGCCAAGCTTGGAGTTTTATAGCCTAACGACTGCACAGGGATTCTTGAAAACTGATTAACTCTCTTTTACATCCATCCTTGAGTGCTTAACAACATTTAACATAAATGTTTAACAACACAGAAACATGAGTGTTTAACAATACTGAAACATTAATATTTAATAACACAGAAACATGAATGTTTAATAACACAGAAACATGAATGTGTAACAACAATGAAACATGAATGTTTAACAATACTGAAACTTGAATATTTAATAACTCAGAAACATGAATGTTTAACAACACTGAAACATGCATGTTTAAAAACGCTGAAACATGAATGTTTAACAACCCTGATGCATGAATGTTTAATAACACAGAAAAATTAATGTTTAACAACACTGAAACATTGAATGTTTAACAAGACAAAAACATGACAACATTGAAACATGAGTCTTTAACAACACTGAAACAAGAATGTTTAACAACATCAAAACATGAGTGTGTAACAGCACTAAAGCATGAAAGTTCAACACTGCTGAAATATGAAAGTCTAACAACACTGAGATATTAACAACAGAAATAAACAGTTTAACAACAATGAAACATGAACGTTCAACAACACTGAAACACAAATGTTTAACAACGCTGAGATAGGAATGTGCACAACACAATCAAACCTGTATAAAATGCCACCAGATATGATGAACAAGGAAGTGTGAAACACCGTCATTGAACAGCTCTCTGGAACACTCACACAGAGCACGGTGATCAGGAAATCCAGCATGACACCTGAAGCAACAGGTCAGAATCAAGTTTAGTCTATTTACCTCCCATCAGGTCATATTGGGGACATTGGGGGTAAGACCACCACCTCCATGTCAAAAAGGCACTTTAATACAGTCAGTATAATGACAGCCGTGGTCACTATAATATCAGCCACGGTCAGTATAATGACAGTCCATGGTCAGTATAATGACAGCCACGATTTACTTTCCCAGAGAACTCTCTGCTAGACATTTCATGAGGCTGGGTCAACCTCCAGATCTGTGGTGACCGGGAAACACACACACCTCTGTCACAGATGAGAATCAAACATAGGACTAGTAAGCTGTCAAGCAAGTGCACTAAGCTCTACACCACCCAAGTTCCTCTTAGAAAGAAAGAAATTGAAGTATATAATTTAACCGATTTACATATTTTAACTCTGTCCCAACTAGTTCTTATAGTAACTCATTCATTCATTCATTTCTCCTGCCTGCCCTGACAAATACTAGTTTAAAATGAGTCATCCATTTGTGTCAGTGTGTTCTTGTAAAGCCATTCCACTTTCTGTTGATTTACTCTGTGTAGCTTGTTCTTGTAAAGCTGACCCATTCTATTTTCTGTTGAATTACTCGGTGTAGCTTGTTTTTGTAAAGCTGACCCATTCTATTGTCTGTTGATTTACTCAGTTTGGCTTGTTCTTATAAAGCTGACACATTCTTTTTCTGTCAATTTAATCAGTGTGGCTTGTTCTTGTAAAGCTGACCCATTCTATTTTCTGCTGATTTATTCAGTGTGGCTTGTTCTTGTAAAGCTGACCCATTCTATTTTCTGTCAATTTAATCAGTGTGACTTGTTCTTGTAAAGCTGACCCATTCCACTTTCTGCTGATTTACTCGGTGTGGCTTGTTCTTGTAAAGCTGACCCATTCCACTTTCTGCTGATTTACTCAGTTTGGCTTGTTCTTGTAAAGCTGACCCATTCTATTTTAATTTGAATCACTCACTGTGGCTTGTTCTTGTAAAGCTGACCCATTCTACTTTCTGTTTTTGTTGATTTACTCATTGCACTTTTACAGATTTACTGCAGGTCAACCCATTTCATTTCTCTAATTTAGAATTACAACTGCCTAGAACAGAAATCATGACCTCTATGTCAATGACACACTTCTAATCACAGATGGCCACCTAGAGCTGTAATTTCAGAAATGATGTGGACGACAACAGAGAAATGTATAATTTTATTGTCTTTGTGAGGGCTTGTCTACAAGTGTCTCATCGTCATCATGGAAATCCTTTGCAGAACCCGGCTCTCATCATGGCCCACCAAAAAACAAATTCCTCAATCTCCTGCCATTTCTTCTGCCTCTTTCCAGTCTCTGCAATGTCCTGTGTTCATGTTCATGCTGATCGACCCTGTCTCTTCCTTTAGGAACTACGTCTTCTAAAACTGTACTTTTTAAGTTGCTGTAAAGTTTAGTATAGCCAAAGTATTTCAGTTTCTGAGACATGAAGCTGTTGATGAGCTGTTTTCATCAATGTTCAGATCGTGTGGAATGTCCATTAGGAGTGTGTATTTGATAGTTTTTCACACGACCTCAGCATACTTCTTTTGACTCCCTGTGTATTGTCAAACTACTGTATTCTCATCATCATCATGTGCTGTGCCGATAAGCGTGGGCGGTCATGTTTCACCATCTCACTTGAGTTGTGAATCAGCTCAGTGTTCTAATCTCGACCATGCCATGTAGCCAAGCCATCCAGGTATTTACTTCTCTGCCTTCCCTTTGTCCACTTCCCCTCAATTTTGCCAGTTGTCACCAAGTTCTCTAATTTATTTCTTCTCATAATGTGACCAAACAATTGTGACCGCTCACGTTTAATTTCTCTAATCAGTTTATGATTTTCATTTGTTTCTTGTAGGGACTTGGTCATTGATTGTTCTGTCTGTTCATGGTATTCTTTGCATTTTCCTCAGAAACCACATTTCCACAGCCATCAGATGTTTTTCAGCCTGTTTGCTAATTGTCCATGCTTCACATCCATACAAAAGCACAGATTCTATGTAGTACCTCAACACTCTTTTTCTCATTGCAAATGACATCTTTTTATTGGTCAGTATATTTTTCATCTTGCTAAAGGCTACTTTCGCCATGGTGATTCTTGTTCTAATCTCTTCAAGGCATCTCCCATCAGATGTTACGACTGTTTCGAGATAATTGTACCGGTTCATTTGCTTAAGAATATTCCCATTTACAATGTGGTATTTCATTTTCCCTTGTGGCGACCATAATCTACAGGTTTGTTATTTGCTATATTTTACAACCACCAAATGATTTTAAAAAACTTGCCTTCTTCTTCTTCTTCTTCTTCAGCATTCCGAGCCATTGAGGTTCTTTGCTGCAAATACAATCTGTCTCCATTCGTCTCTCTGGTGGACCTTCTCTTGCCAGTCGTTGATTCCAAGTGCTTGTAGGTCTGTATGTATATTATCTCTCCACCGCCTTCTTGGTCTACCTCGGGGTCTACGGTCATTTATTTCCTGAGTGTAAGCGAGTTTTGTTTCCCTATTATCTTCCATTCTTTCTATATGCCCCAGCCATTGTAGTCTATTAGCCTTCATGATACCAGTGATTAGCGGGGACTTAAACAAATCATAAATGTCTTTGTTACTTCTTCTTTTCCACTCTCCACTTTGTGTATCCCTAATGGGTCCAAAGATGCGTCTTAAAATTTTGTTCTCAAAGGTTTGTAACAAGGCTTCGTCTCCTTTCGTTGTACTCCAGGTTTCAGAGCCATACAGCACAACTGCCTGTTGTCTATAATTCCTTGACTGCACTATTTCAACCAGCTTTGCCATGGTAAAATGGTAACATGTCCACTTATTGTTACCGTTGTCTACAATTCTATCTGCATCATCCAGAGCCTTTGATCAAACCAAGACAAATGTACAAGCTAGTGAAGTTGTTTTAAGGCAGTGCAACCTACTCTGTATTTCTAAAACTATGCCAGAGGGAAAGGTGGAAGGCAAACGTGCTAGAGGATGACAATGGCTTAAATGGGAAGATAACATTGATTAAAAGTGAATGTTGAAAATGTACCACCACAGACAATGACAGAGATGAAAAGTAGTTGAATGTTGATGTGATGATGGTAAGATTCTAGTTAAATTATTTACCATTTGTTTGGAATTTTCTTCTGCATGAATATGAATGTTGAACAACGAGTAATGAAACAGTGAGGAATTGATAATCAATATCTCCTGGAGACCAGACACCTGAAGAAGATAGTAGAGCAATATCTTGTGGAGACCAGACACCTGAAGAAGATAGGAGAGCAATATCTTGTGGAGACCAGACACCTTAAGAAGATTGGAGAGCAATGATAATCAATATCTCCTGGAGACCAGACACCTGAAGAAGATTGGAGAGCAATATCTTGTGGAGACCAGACACCTGAAGAAGATAGTAGAGCAATATCTTGTAGAGACCAGACACCTGAAGAAGATAGGAGAGCAATATCTTGTGGAGACCAGACACCTGAAGAAGATTGGAGAGCAATATCTTGTGGAGACCAGACACCTGAAGAAGATAGTAGAGCAATATCTTGTAGAGACCAGACACCTGAAGAAGATTGGAGAGCAATATCTTGTGGAGACCAGACACCTGAAGAAGATAGTAGAGCAATATCTTGTAGAGACCAGACACCTGAAGAAGATTGGAGAGCAATATCTTGTGGAGACCAGACACCTGAAGAAGATAGTAGAGCAATATCTTGTAGAGACCAGACACCTTAAGAAGATTGGAGAGCAATGATAATCAATATCTCCTGGAGACCAGACACCTGAAGAAGATTGGAGAGCAATATCTTGTGGAGACCAGACACCTGAAGAAAATAGTAGAGCAATATCTTGTGGAGACCAGACACCTTAAGAAGATTGGAGAGCAATGATAATCAATATCTCCTGGAGACCAGACACCTGAAGAAGATAGGAGAGCAATATCTTGTAGAGACCAGACACCTTAAGAAGATTGGAGAGCAATGATAATCAATATCTCCTGGAGACCAGACACCTGAAGAAGATTGGAGAGCAATATCTTGTGGAGACCAGACACCTGAAGAAGATAGTAGAGCAATATCTTGTAGAGACCAGACACCTGAAGAAGATTGGAGAGCAATATCTTGTGGAGACCAGACACCTGAAGAAGATAGTAGAGCAATATCTTGCAGAGACCAGACACCTTAAGAAGATTGGAGAGCAATGATAATCAATATCTCCTGGAGACCAGACACCTGAAGAAGATAGTAGAGCAATATCTTGTGGAGACCAGACACCTTAAGAAGATTGGAGAGCAATGATAATCAATATCTCCTGGAGACCAGACACCTGAAGAAGATAGTAGAGCAATATCTTGCAGAGACCAGACACCTTAAGAAGATTGGAGAGCAATGATAATCAATATCTCCTGGAGACCAGACACCTGAAGAAGATTGGAGAGCAATATCTT
Organism: Cepaea nemoralis; assembly: GCA_014155875.1. Lineage (NCBI taxonomy): Eukaryota > Metazoa > Mollusca > Gastropoda > Stylommatophora > Helicidae > Cepaea > Cepaea nemoralis. The sequence goes on along the minus strand of JACEFZ010027342.1, from coordinate 170,800 downwards.
GTGGAGACCAGACACCTGAAGAAAATAGTAGAGCAATATCTTGTGGAGACCAGACACCTTAAGAAGATTGGAGAGCAATGATAATCAATATCTTGTGGAGACCAGACACCTGAAGAAGATAGGAGAGCAATATCTTGTAGAGACCAGACACCTTAAGAAGATAGTAGAGCAATATCTTGTGGAGACCAGACACCTGAAGAAGATAGTAGAGCAATATCTTGTGGAGACCAGACACCTTAAGAAGATTGGAGAGCAATGATAATCAATATCTCCTGGAGACCAGACACCTGAAGAAGATAGTAGAGCAATATCTTGTAGAGACCAGACACCTGAAGAAGATTGGAGAGCAATATCTTGTGGAGACCAGACACCTGAAGAAGATTGGAGAGCAATGATAATCAATATCTCCTGGAGACCAGACACCTGAAGAAGATAGTAGAGCAATGATAATCAATATCTTGTAGAGACCAGACACCTGAAGAAGATTGGAGAGCAATGATAATCAATATCTCCTGGAGACCAGACACCTGAAGAAGATAGGAGAGCAATATCTTGTAGAGACCAGACACCTGAAGAAGATTGGAGAGCAATGATAATCAATATCTCCTGGAGACCAGACACCTGAAGAAGATAGGAGAGCAATATCTTGTAGAGACCAGACACCTGAAGAAGATTGGAGAGCAATGATAATCAATATCTCCTGGAGACCAGACACCTGAAGAAGATAGGAGAGCAATATCTTGTGGAGACCAGACACCTGAAGAAGATAGTAGAGCAATATCTTGTGGAGACCAGACACCTGAAGAAGATAGGAGAGCAATATCTTGTGGAGACCAGACACCTGAAGAAGATAGTAGAGCAATATCTTGTAGAGACCAGACACCTGAAGAAGATAGGAGAGCAATGATAATCAATATCTCCTGGAGACCAGACACCTGAAGAAGATAGTAGAGCAATATCTTGTGGAGACCAGACACCTTAAGAAGATTGGAGAGCAATGATAATCAATATCTCCTGGAGACCAGACACCTGAAGAAGATAGGAGAGCAATATCTTGTGGAGACAGACACCTGAAGAAGATAGTAGAGCAATATCTTGTGGAGACCAGACACCTTAAGAAGATTGGAGAGCAATGATAATCAATATCTCCTGGAGACCAGACACCTGAAGAAGATAGTAGAGCAATATCTTGTGGAGACCAGACACCTGAAGAAGATAGGAGAGCAATATCTTGTGGAGACCAGACACCTGAAGAAGATAGTAGAGCAATATCTTGTGGAGACCAGACACCTGAAGAAGATAGGAGAGCAATATCTTGTGGAGACCAGACACCTGAAGAAGATAGGAGAGCAATATCTTGTGGAGACCAGACACCTGAAGAAGATTGGAGAGCAATATCTTGTGGAGACCAGACACCTGAAGAAGATAGTAGAGCAATATCTTGTAGAGACCAGACACCTGAAGAAGATAGGAGAGCAATGATAATCAATATCTCCTGGAGACCAGACCACCTGAAGAAGATAGTAGAGCAATATCTTGTGGAGACCAGACACCTTAAGAAGATTGGAGAGCAATGATAATCAATATCTCCTGGAGACCAGACACCTGAAGAAGATAGGAGAGCAATATCTTGTGGAGACCAGACACCTGAAGAAGATAGTAGAGCAATATCTTGTGGAGACCAGACACCCTTAAGAAGATTGGAGAGCAATGATAATCAATATACTCCTGGAGACCAGACACCTGAAGAAGATAGTAGAGCAATATCTTGTGGAGCCCAGACACCTGAAGAAGATAGTAGAGCAATATCTTGTGGAGACCAGACACCTGAAGAAGATAGTAGAGCAATATCTTGTGGAGACCAGACACCTGAAGAAGATAGTAGAGCAATATCTTGTGGAGACCAGACACCTGAAGAAGATAGTAGAGCAATATCTTGTGGAGACCAGACACCTTAAAAGATTGGAGAGCAATGATAATCAATATCTCTGGAGACCAGACACCTGAAGAAGATAGTAGAGCAATATCTTGTGGAGACCAGACACTGAAGAAGATAGTAGAGCAATATCTTGTGGAGACCAGACACCTAAGAGATTGGAGAGCAATGAATAATCAATATCTCCCTGGAGACCAGACACCTGAATGAAGATAGTAGAGCAATATCTTGTGGAGACCAGACACCTGAGAAGATAGTAGAGCAATATCTTGTGGAGACCAGACACCTGAAGAAGATTGGAGAGCAATGATAATCAATATCTCCTGGAGACCAGACACCTGAAGAAGATAGTAGAGCAATATCTTGTGGAGACCAGACACCTGAAGAAGATAGTAGAGCAATATCTTGTGGAGACCAGACACCTGAAGAAGATTGGAGAGCAATGATAATCAATATCTCCTGGAGACCAGACACCTGAAGAAGATAGGAGAGCAATATCTTGTGGAGACCAGACACCTGAAGAAGATAGTAGAGCAATATTTTGAGGAGACCAGACACCTGAAGAAGATAGTAGAGCAATATTTTGAGGAGACCAGACACCTGAAGAAGATAGTAGAGCAATATTTTGAGGAGACCAGACACCTGAAGAAGATAGTAGAGCAATATTTTGAGGAGACCAGACACCTGAAGAAGATAGTAGAGCAATATTTTGAGGAGACCAGACACCTGAAGAAGATAGTAGAGCAATATTTTGAGGAGACCAGACACCTGAAGAAGATAGGAGAGCAATATCTTGTGGAGACCAGACACCTGAAGAAGATAGTAGAGCAATATCTTGTGGAGACCAGACACCTGAAGAAGATAGTAGAGCAATATCTTGTGGAGACCAGACACCTGAAGAAGATTGGAGAGCAATGATAATCAATATCTCCTGGAGACCAGACACCTGAAGAAGATAGTAGAGCAATATCTTGTGGAGACCAGACACCTGAAGAAGATAGTAGAGCAATATCTTGTGGAGACCAGACACCTTAAGAAGATTGGAGAGCAATGATAATCATATCTCCTGGAGACCAGACACCTGAAGAAGATAGTAGAGCAATATCTTGTGGAGACCAGACACCTGAAGAAGATAGTAGAGCAATATCTTGTGGAGACCAGACACCTTAAGAAGATTGGAGAGCAATGATAATCAATATCTCCTGGAGACCAGACACCTGAAGAAGATAGGAGAGCAATATCTTGTGGAGACCAGACACCTGAAGAAGATAGTAGAGCAATATCTTGTGGAGACCAGACACCTGAAGAAGATAGTAGAGCAATATCTTGTTGAGACCAGACACCTTAAGAAGATTGGAGAGCAATGATAATCAATATCTCCTGGAGACCAGACACCTGAAGAAGATAGTAGAGCAATATCTTGTGGAGACCAGACACCTGAAGAAGATAGTAGAGCAATATCTTGTGGAGACCAGACACCTTAAGAAGATTGGAGAGCAATGATAATCAATATCTCCTGGAGACCAGACACCTGAAGAAGATAGTAGAGCAATATCTTGTGGAGACCAGACACCTGAAGAAGATAGTAGAGCAATATCTTGTGGAGACCAGACACCTTAAGAGATTGGAGAGCAATGATAATCAATATCTCCTGGAGACCAGACACCTGAAGAAGATAGGAGAGCAATATCTTGTGGAGACCAGACACCTGAAGAAGATAGTAGAGCAATATCTTGTGGAGACCAGACACCTGAAGAAGATAGTAGAGCAATATCTTGTGGAGACCAGACACCTGAAGAAGATGGAAGAGCAATGATAATCAATATCTCCTGGAGACCAGGACACCTGAAGAAGATAGAGAGCTATCTTGTAGAGACCAACCTGAAGAGTAGTAGGCAATATCTTGTGAGACCAGACACCTGAAGAAGATAGTAGAGCAATGATAATCAATATCTCCTGGAGACCAGACACCTGAAGAAGATAGTAGAGCAATGATAATCAATATCTCCTGGAGACCAGACACCTGAAGAAGATAGTAGAGCAATATCTTTTGGAGACCAGACACCTGAAGAAGATTGGGGAGCAAGATAATCAATATCTCTGAGGAACCAGACACCTGAGAGAAGAGATTGTGGAGCAGATGATAATCAATATCTTTGGAGACCAGACACCTGAAGAAGATAGGAGAGCAATATCTTGTGGAGACCAGACACCTGAAGAAGATTGGAGAGCAATATCTTGTGGAGACCAGACACCTGAAGAAGATTGGAGAGTCATGACAACCAATGTCTGATCTATACCAGACACAGTAAGTAATGTTTATGCTTTAAGTGTTTAAAACCCCTGATTAATACTCTCTGGGCAAACTCGAACAATATTATACAAATTCTGCAATAATAATTTTCCTGTCTTTGAAGTTACAATAAAGTTTAGTTGAGTTAAGTTGAGCCAAGAACCGACATCACTGCACAATAAAGTTATCAATCCACTGAGCTTACCCCCAAACATGGCGCTGTAGAGGAATGCTGGGAAGTAGTGATGGAAGTACAGCACACGTGTCATGCCCCAGAAAGGCAGGTAGTGTAGAAGCCAACCCAGCAGCAACCACCAACACACTTTGAATGTCCTCTCATAGTAAACTGTCAACAACAAAATCAACCATCTGACTTTACCTTTCCTCTTCTACACTTGTATGTATGGAAACATTATCAAGTTAATCAGTATTTGAACATTTTTCCATTCATGACAATGATGAAAATTAACAAATGAAATATGATGATGATGATGGTGATGATGATGATGATGATGATGATGATGATGATGATATTAATGATGCTATAAGATTCAGATAAAAGGCCTACTACACTCACTTGTACAATGTTGTTAAGGCGGAGGGGGGAGGAGAACAAGCCACTAAGCTACTGTTAAATACTTAGTTGCATGTCCTTTACAGGACGTTGCAGTCAACCCCAGCATTGTACTTTTGGCTGTTTGTGATCTACTAGTCAAGTTTATGTTCGGTAATTTCAAACACACCGTATTCCCTTAGTGAATTTAAACAAAGAAGCCACAAACAATATGTTGCACAATTTATGAACACCAAACGATTATGTTGAGATTATATTATATATCAAATATATTGAGATTATATTATATATCAAATATACTGAGATTATAATACATATAAAATATATTGAGATTATATTATATATCAAATATACTGAGGCGTTAGCAATCAGGTGGTTCCAGCCGGTTTTGTGTAAACAGAAAGAGTTGGTTCTAAATTTGAAATTTGCATGGGGATAACGATGTTCCACATTCAAACAATACCTGTGATGATGTGTTTTAATTCTTTCAGCTTAAGTACACGGTGTATTTTTAATGACTGTGCAGCTTTAGAAAATATTACCATTCCAAGTTTTGTATTCGCTCTCTGTGGAGTTCATGCAACATAATAGGTAAATACAAAACTTGGAACGGCAATATTTTCAAAAACTGCAGAGTCTTTAAAAAATACACCCTATGTTATTCATTTACTCACTTCATATGATTTATAACTATGCAGTATGCACCTGAGAAGTTGCAGCAAAATATTCCAGGCAATAAATTGTGCAACATATTGTTTGTGACTTCTTTGTTTAAGTTCAGTAGTTTGCCACTGCTTTCTGAATGACCAGCACTCATGCCATTGTATGAAATACCAGCGCAAGGTGGTTTGCCAAATCGCCCACAGCTGTCTTTCAAACGTGGTTTGTGAAATTGTGGATTTCATTCATAACTCCTACACCACAGTGCAACTTACGCTACTGTAACTCCCTCTGAAATTTTGATGGGCACATATCGTAAATACTAGCCAGAAGTAAACAGTGATGATGATGATGTCGATAATGAGGATGAAGCTAGTGATGATGATGAAATAACTAAAATTCAAGAAACAAGTTACAATACTCACTCCTGAGGTTCAAGTTGATGGGCACATTTCTCTTGCGTCTGGCAGTAAATGATATCCATAAGATGAGAAATAAAGCTTTGAGCACCAGTAATGACCAGAAGAAAACTGGGTTTCCTAGCATGTAGATTCTGTGGTCTAAGCCCGAGAATATCTGACCCTGGTATCAGAATAAGCATTTAATTTCTTGGTTTAAGGATGACAAAACAAGCATTTAGTTTCTTAGTTTAAGGATGACAATACAAGTATTTAGTTTCTTGGTTTAAGGAGACAAAACAAGTATTTAGTTTCTTGGTTTAAGGATGACAAAACAAGTATTTAGTTTCTTTGTTTAAGGATGACAAAACAAGCATTTAGTTTCTTGGTTTAAGGATGACAAAACAAGCATTTAGTTTCTTGGTTTAAGGATGACAAAACAAGCATTTAGTTTCTTGGTTTAAGGATGACAAAACAAGCATTTAGTTTCTTGGTTTAAGGATGACAAAACAAGCATTTGGTTTCTTGGTTTAAGGATGACAAAACAAGCATTTAGTTTCTTGGTTTAAGGATGACAAAACAAGCATTTAGTTTCTTGGTTTAAGAAAAAACATGACAGCACAAACTATCAGATGGTGCATCTCACTCACCATATGTTGTCAAGTGTTATTGCTAATGTGTCCAGTGACACACTAGTTGTAAACAATCCTCAATTTGTCACCTCAAATATCCCTCTTTGCTGATACAAAACTTGAATCTAAACTAAAGCATTTTGAAATATGCTGTTTCATCCGTTATTGTGTTTTCATCTAAACGTCATTCAGTCTTCCATACATCTCCCTTGTCCATTGTGAATATTAAAACTCCTGGAAAGCTTTTAAAAACAACATATCCATCCGCCTGAAATAGGTTGCCAGCCATCCCTAACATAGTGAATGATGAAATCTGGCAACAAACCCTAGTCCAACAACTCTCATGCCATTGTCAGCATAACAACCTAACTGTTGCACCAAAGAATAAAAACAGGAAGCTATACTTATCACCAAAAATATGGCAAATCTTGGTCTCATATAATCCCTACCTTATCACCACCTCCTCCTCCTCCTTCTACTATTTCTTCCTCTTCCTCCCCCTCCTTGTACACCTTCATATGTCAGCCTGAATATAATTAAAGATAGCCACTCAGATTGTTGACAACTGAAAAGAGTTTGTCCAAAATGGAGCCAGTGTGGATCAAATCATTCTCTGTTCACCATATACAGGACACTTCTGCAGCAATATTTAACCGTCATTTTACCAGTTCCAGTTACATTCATCAGTATCTACTATACTAAGCTTATTAAATAAGCGGTATCTCGTCTATGTCCTGTGTGGCGCCTGAAGACTGCCAACTGTCTCATAACATGGTAATATGCATTGTTTATGTTCAAAACATTCATTTGACAATGTTTTTTCCCTATGTGAATGTAACATGCACAATAGATAATTGATGTACGAAAGATGAGTTGTTGGAAGGACTGAATATAAGACGGGCCTGTGTGCCCAATTTGTGACCTTTTGAAAATAGAGATTGTTTGTTTGTTTACCTTGTAATCCAAGGGCCACTGCCAAGGATGTGAAGTGATTTCTCCTTCCTTGGGCTTCAGGCCGCTGTTCCCTTGGGTCATGACTGCATGGCTTTCCAGAAACTTCTCCCAGAAGGATGGTGAGTACACTTCAAAGCTGACATTGGGCACTACGGAAGGCAAACACCCATGTCTATCAGCATGGCAGCTGAAGCATACAATATTAAACTAGAAATAATTGACTAAACCTAATGTCAGCCAGTCCCTATGTGCGGAAGTGAATCATCACCTGGTTATATCCCATCATGCCTCTCTGCGGGTGTGAAATTCCGATACAGATCCTACACACCCCACAGATCCTACACACCCCACAGATCCTACACACCCCACAGATCTTACACACCCCACAGATCTTAAACACCCCACAGATCTTACACACCCCACAGATCCTACACACCCCACAGATCTTAAACACCCCACAGATCTTAAACACCCCACAGATCTTACACACCCCACAGATCTTACACACCCCACAGATCTTACACACCCCACAGATCCTACATACCCCACAGATCCTACACACCCCACAGATCTTAAACACCCCACAGATCTTACACACCCCACAGATCCTACACACCCCACAGATCTTAAACACCCCACAGATCTTACACACCCCACAGATCTTACACACCCCACAGATCCTACACACCCCACAGATCTTACACACCCCACAGATCTTAAACACCCCACAGATCTTACACACCCCACAGATCCTACATACCCCACAGATCTTACACAGCCCACAGATCCTACACACCCCACAGATCCTACACACCCACAGATCCTATAACACCCCACAGATCCTACACACACCCACAGATCTTAAACACCCCACAGAGCCTACACACCCCACAGATTACATTACCCCAAGATTTACAACCGAAACAGATCTACACACCCCACAGATCTTACACACCCCAACAGATCTAAACACCCCACAGATCTGAAAAAACCCCACAGATTTAAACACTCCCACAGATCTTACATAAACCCAAAGAATCCTACACACCCACAGATCTTACACACCCACAGATCTTAAACACCCCACAGATCTTAAACACACCACAGATCTTAAAACACCCCACAAGATGTTACATACCCATAGATCTTACCATACCCACAGATCCTACACACCCCACAGATCTACACACCCACAGATCTAAACACCCACAGATTCTGACACACCCAACAGATCTTACACACCCTCACAGATCCTACACACCCACAGATCCTACACACCCAACAGATTTTACACACCCCACAGATCTTAAACACCCACAGATCTAAACCCCCACAGTCGTACAACCCACAGATCTTACACACCCCACAGATCTGTTTACACACCACACAGATCTTAAACACCCACAGATCGTACCACCCCACAGATCCTTAAACACCCCACAGATCTTAAACACCCCACAGATCTTACACACCCCACAGATCCTACACACCCCACAGATCTTACACACCCCACAGATCTACACACCCCACAGATCTTACACACCCCACAGATCTTACACACCCCACAGATTCTACACACCCCACAGATCTTACACACCCCACAGATCTTACAACACCCCACAGATCTTACACACCCCACAGATCTAAACACCCACAGATCTTACACACCCCACAGATCTTACACACCCCACAGATCTTACACACCCCACAGATCTAAACACCCCACAGATCTTACACACCCCAAAGATCCTTACACACCCCACAGATTCTTAAACACCCACAGATCTTACACACCCCACAGATCTTAAACACCCCACAGATTTACACACCCCACAGATCTTACACACCCACAGATCGTACACACCCCACAGATCTTAAACACCCCACAGATCTTACACACCCCACAGATCCTACACACCCCACAGATCTTAAAACCCCCACAGATCTTACACACCCCACAGTATCTAAAACACCCCACAGATCTTACACACCCCACAGATCCTACACACCCCACAGATCTTAAACACCCCACAGATCTTACACACCCCACAGATCTTAAACACCCCACAGATCTTACACACCCCACAGATCTTAAACACCCCACAGATCTTACACACCCCACAGATCCTACACACCCCACAGATCTTAAACACCCCACAGATCTTACACACCCCACAGATCTTAAACACCCCACAGATCTTACACACCCCACAGATCTTACACACCCCACAGATCTTACACACCCCACAGATCTTAAACACCCCACAGATCTTACACACCCCACAGATCTTAAACACCCCACAGATCTTACACACCCCACAGATCCTACACACCCCACAGATCTTAAACACCCCACAGATCCTACACACCCCACAGATCTTAAACACCCCACAGATCTTACACACCCCACAGATCTTAAACACCCCACAGATCTTAAACACCCCACAGATCTTACACACCCCACAGATCTTAAACACCCCACAGATCCTACACACCCCACAGATCCTACACACCCCACAGATCTTACAACACCCACAGATCTTAAAACACCCCACAGATCTTAAACACCCCACAGATCTTACACACCCCACAGATCTTAAACACCCCACAGATCCTACACACCCCACAGATCTTACACGCCCCACAGATCTTACATACCCCACAGATCCTACACACCCACAGATCTACACACCCCACAGATCTTAAACACCCACAGATCTTACACACCCCACAGATCCTACATACCCCACAGATCTACACACCCCACAGATCTTAAAACACCCCCACAGATCCTACACACCCCACAGATCTTACACACCCCACAGATCCTACATACCCACAGATCCTACACACCCCACAGATCTTAAACACCCCACAGATCTTACACACCCCACAGATCTACACACCCCACAGATCTTAAACACCCCACAGATCTTAAACACCCCACAGATCCTACACACCCCACAGATCCTACACACCCCACAGATCTTACACACCCCACAGATCTTAAACACCCCACAGATCTTACACACCCCACAGATCCTACATACCCCACAGATCCTACACACCCCACAGATCTTAAACACCCCACAGATCTTACACACCCCACAGATCTTAAACACCCCACAGATCCTACATACCCCACAGATCCTACACACCCCACAGATCTTAAACACCCCACAGATCTTACACACCCCACAGATCCTACTACACCCACAGATCCTACACACCCCACAGATCTTACACACCCCCACAGATCCTACACACCCCACAGATCCTACACACCCCACAGATCCTACACACCCCACAGATCCTACACACCCCACAGATCCTACACACCCCACAGATCTTAAACACCCCACAGATCTTACACACCCCACAGATCCTACATACCCCACAGATCCTACACACCCCACAGATCTTAAACACCCCACAGATCTTACACACCCCACGATCTTAAACACCCCACAGATCTACACACCCCACAGATCCTACACACCCCACAGATCCTACATACCCCACAGATCCTACATACCCACAAGATCTTACACACCCCACAGATCCTATATACCCCACAGATCCTACACACCCCACAGATCTTACACACCCCACAGATCCTACACACCCCACAGATCCTACACACCCCACAGATCTTACACACCCCTCAGATCCTACACACCCCACAGATCCTACACACCTCACAGATCCTATACACCCCACAGATCCTACACACCCCACTGGTTTCTGTGACTGGAGAAGGGAAGGAGGTTCTGAAACACATTCTCTTGGAGATTGTACTTTGGTACCAAGTTGGGAGAAATGGCTCTACACCAACCATACTCTGAGAGATACAAGTCCTTGTCAGGGCTGAGATAACCCCAACACCAATCCATCAGACTTCAGAGTTAAAACTCACTCATCCAGGGGATTCCCAACCAAACAACTACCAACCAAAATATAGTTGAGCTAAGTTGGGTCCAGAACTGACACCCCAGCACTCGGGATATTCCCATACGAGCCCCATTCTCATCTTCAACAGTCAACATAGAGTCCCGGTACCAGTTACAATCTGATTATGTGTCTGTCTGGTCTTTCCTTGGACTATTGAGTGTCCGTGAGATCCTCTGGTCACTCCCTGCAGCATCATTTTCTCCAGGCCATGATCATTATCTGTTCTGCCACACTTAAACATATGACCCCAAAGTGACTTGATTATGTCTACCTTATCGTACACCAATACCCCACCTAACACTGCAGACCCAGCCAATCTGCCACCTGCTCATTTTCCACCACACCAGCATGTCCTGGGGAAAAGATACATTGGATGCTCCTGATCTTTTGATTTTTTAAAATTAAAGATGCCACTCTGCATAGAAAAAAACTGAACTAAATGGGAAACATTTCGAACAAGTCAACAGTTTTTTTTTTAATCTTAGTCATGAAACACAAAGACAATGACTGAGGTGAAAAAAAGATGAAGAGGTATGTCAGAATAATCATGGAAGTATCTCCAATGCACAAAATATTATAACAAACAAACCACTACTTTACTGTATAAATTGTAATTTCACAACACATGACATATTCTAACAAACAAACCACAATATTATTACTTGAAACTGAAGGCTGTAATTTCTAACAAACCGCTACTGTCTTGCTAAAGCTATTCTAAGAAAACATTAATTTATTACTTACAACTGTAGGTCGCAATTTCACATCATGTGAAATAATTTAGCAAACCACTAAATTATCTCCTGAAACTGAGGATTATAATTTCACAACATGTGAAATATTCTTTAAAAAAAACAAAAACACTGATTTATGCCTTAAATCTGAAGGTTGTAATTTTACAGCATGTAAAATATTCTTACAAGCAAAGCACAACTTTATTGTTTAAAATTGAAGGTTGGAATTTCCCATATGAAATATTCTAACAAACAAACCACTACTTTACTGTTTAAAATTTAAAGGTGTAATTTCAGAACTTGAAATATTCCAACGAACAAACCACTACTATATTTTTAAAACTGAAAGTTGTATTCCTAACAAACCCATGTATTATTTTTAATATCCTTCTTCCCTATCTCCCTCCTAGTGTGTGTGCATGTGTGAAAACAAAAATTAAATGAATACAACACACATTTAAACATACAATATATATATATATATATATATATATATATATATATATATATACCAACTGACAGTTGAAGAAAACAAAACAGAAAAAAGAAACTTACATCTGGCATCTATGACCTCTTCGACGCTCCATGCCGAAGTTGTGTCACGGAGGTTAGGCTGACACGTCACCTCAAGCTGTTCCCAGCCCCTGAAATTCAGATAGGAGGGATTTTTTTAAATATTACATTTTTTATAGTTTCCTTGCTTTGAACTCAAGCGTAGTTCATACATGTGCTGATACTACTTTTAGTGCATTGGACTGATTTTGAGTGAGGATTAGCTTTAACTATTACCATTGTCCCTCGCCATCAAGCGAACCCATTCTGACTTCAGGGGTACTTGTAATTTACGTCCCCAAGTCAAGGACAAGAGGTCAAAATTTTAGCCCAGCTGAATGGTGAAAGGTTGAACCTGCAACCTCAGCATCAGCACTCCAGATATTTAAGAACAACCGCTCTTATCCATTTCTCCATGCAGAGCTCCAGATATGAGGACAAGTCTGTAGCAATGGTCAAGATGGCCGGTGCGTTGGCGGAATTGATAGGGAACTGCACTGTCATGAGTGTGGTCAGAGGTCTGTTCAACAACTGGGCTCGTCACCCGTGAAAGTGAGGGAAAGACTGGCCATCTATTTATCCATGCACTCAGGCCTACAAAATGTGACAGCGCTGTCACATCAAAGACCCATGGCAGGAAACTGCTTCGGGAAAATTTATTTTGTAATGGCCAAGATAATCCCACAACAGACAAATCCACGATTAGACTTACCTGGCAATGAATAAACCATGTGAGGAGAAAAGTGAAGCTTTCCAGATGTGGTTATATACACTTTTTGGGGGGAAAAATGGTTTCTAGTGAATCTGTAATTCACTCACTGACAGACAATAGTTTGTTACGTTGACAAAAGACATAACTACAACCCATGACAGGGATCATGGATGGAGCTATACTTCCACATGGCAAAAAGCCTGGGCTGAACTTTAGAGACCATGTGTTGCCCATGAGGCATGGACCCTCTCCTGGCTTGCCTAGTTTACTCTAATATAACACATATATTCACTAAGGGATTATATTGTTTATGAGTCAGTTTTTTTCTAAGTTCTGATCTTGCAGAATTTTATTATTATTATTCTTGATACATGGTTAATTGGGGGGGGGGGGGGGTGCTGAATGATCTCGAGGTATGGTGTCCGCCTTGAGTGCTGGAGGTCCTGGGTTCAAACGCCGGTGAGGGCCAGGATTTTTTCACGTGGACTTCTAAGAACAAAATTTCCCCTGGTCTCTGGGTAGTGAGATCGGACGCCCATGTGTATTATTGCACACGTAAAAATTCCCTTGGCAGTTGGAAATCGAAAAAGAGCAGCCTAACAGCACTGCCCGGGCACAATTTTGAGTTAAAAACCTACCCAAAGTATTTCAGGATCCTCGCCTCTGCTACAGAGTTCATGCACTGAGGTGAGATTCTCCTGACACAGGCTTGAGATAGGAGTAGAACGGAGCACTTATGGGTTACACACACGTGCCGTGATGTTGATCCGTTGACTAAACTAAACTTGATACATGGTACTCTAAGAATCTTTCGGTTACATTTAAGTTGAACAGTTCTGATTTTCTTCTTTAGTGATTGCAAAATGTACGCTGCCAGGGGAAAGATGTACGTTCTTAAAAATACTTGAAGTTAAACATAAATAATGACTAATAACATACTAACATAACAACATATATCAGACAGGAATCAGATGTTAACATTTCACCAACCATTTTGGAAGTTTTTTATCATGAGAGTGCAACAGACATCTGGCATGGTAGTGGACAAATTTAATCTTTGACCTCACAGTTTGAACTTTGTCACCGCCACTAGCCCCCTCTACCTCCACCATCCAGATATCATTGGCATCTCCTGTACCATTCTGGAAATATACCAATCATTCAAGATGAAGACATTGTCATGAAACATGATGTTGAGAATTATGACATACTAAAATATAATTCTGTGAAATTTGAGGTATGAAATGGCACTCCTACAAAAAATTAGCATATTATATGTCCTTGTCAATTCAATCAGTTTTACTCCTTTCTAATTTCTCTCTCCACCGCCATATTCATCAGTAACATCATCTTTCTTCTCCCACTTTTGCATTGAAAATTCCATGAACTATAGTTCTTTCATAATGTATTTTTACTTCCACAGTAACCATGTTAAATTATTTGTAAAACTTGTCAATTTCTGTGCTGTCTGCAGTTGGTGCATGGACTTTTATGATATTACTATCTACTATTTTGCCACTTAACATGACTAACAGAAATCAATCTGATCCTTTTATTGTTTTCACTGTTTCTCTGTCGAAGATTATATTTACATGCCTTTGATGTTTGCGCTCTGTTGAGTTTATTATTCTATATTTGTCCGAGTTCACTTTCCCAACTCTAATCTGCCTTGTTTCACATAATCCTCATATATTTACAATATTTCTTTTCATTTCACTCCTGACAGTTTCCAGTATAAAATAACACAAAGTAATGCACCTTTACAGAACACAATTACAGAAAAAACAGGATGTTGATGCGACTAGCCTTCATTGGCAAACAAATGCACAAAATACAACATATAAACACGAGGAAATCACTACAGTGACTACATTAAGGTAAGAGCAGGATGAGAAGAATGGAAAGGTGAAAATATGAGAAACATGAAAAGAAAATGAAAAAAAGCAAAACAATGTGCTACATATCTCACGTAAAGATTCAGTTGAATATCACAGTCTGGGATTCTGAGATAAGTAGCACATTTTTTTTCATTTTTCTTCTACTGCAGATCTCTCCAGCCATCACAACTTTGTCAGTGTCTCTCCTCTCATACATGTCCAAATAGCCTTCTTATACAATATTCTACTTTCATTACCCTGTTTCAAGCACTCATTGTTAGTGGCCGGCTTCCTGGCCTAGAGGTTAGCAACGTTTCTCAGTAAACTCGTATACTCTCATAAGTAACATGACGACAGTGAGAATCAGCAGTGGTTCGAATCGCGTCGGTAACTTACGGGGTATGTGAGCCGGCCGCTCAGAAAGCAATGGCAAACTACTGAGCGTAATCTTGCCAAAGAAATCAACAATCAGCTGAAAGATGCTGATGTTGACAGCGATGTCCTGTTAAGGATATACAAACATTTATAAACATTGTTAGTGACCCTGGCAGTCCAAGGTATTCACAACACAGTCTCAGAAACCACATCTTCGCGGCCTCCAAGCTCTCCCTAATTACAGATATAATGGCTTCTGTCTCATGTGCCCAGTTTCATGAGTCAACTTACAGAGCTGTAATGTTCTGCCACAGCTAAGGCTGGGAGCTGTGGTGGCATAGTGAAAAGATGCTCAACTGAAGGTCTGGTTGTCATGAGTTCAAATCTGCACTAAAGCAGATTGTTAAAATTGACCTGGTGGTCATGGATTTAAATTCGTAACAAAGCAGATTTTAAAACTTGACCTGGTGGTCATGGATTTAAAGTCGTGTCAAGGCAGAATGTTAAAATTGACCTGGGCTCCTGGGTCAACCCAGTCTTAACTGGGTTCTAGTAAATGTCTTGGACAGTAAATGCAGCTGGTGTGATACTGACCACATCACTCTCCGAGTGCTGATTGGTGTATGCAAATATGGGTCTAGCACCATACACCAATGCAGCTTGAGGCATGTGAATGCATCCTTTACTTTACAGTTGAGGCTGTATGTTCACAGATGACACTGACTCAAGTTACGGACAAGGCTGATGCAAAGAAATACTAAACCTGGCCATATCCTGCGACTTGAAAATGGTGTCTGCTGAGTGGAGCAGGCTCTCTGTGGCTATGGAGGTTACGGCGGGTCCTGTCGAGCAAAAAGAAACAGCTTCAATATAATGATGAATTCAAAACAATGAAACTGATTCTCCTTTGTTTCTCTGAACTCTTCTGTTGCAAACAGTATATTAATCCACCTGGTCCTAATTATATTTTCATTTTTATAAATAAAAATATAATATAGTTTTTAATAGTTGCCCATTCACCCCTGTCGTCTTAGTCACATTCTGTGTCTTTTTCGGACTTCTGTAATCCCAGTACTGAATCACAAGGGTGTTGTGATGGAAGTTTCAAATCTGTCTTCCATTTAAACCTGTTCTCCATCGCAGATACTGGTACAGGAATATGATGATCAGTATCAGTAACTTTATATATATATATATATATATATATATATATATATATATATATATATATATATATATATATATATATATATATATATATTTTATTTTTTTCCCGCGTTTCCATCCTGTTTCAGGATACTGCAGTCAACATCAGCATCTTTCAGCTGTATGTTGATTCCTAGCTAGATTACGCTCACAGCACGCCATAACTTTCTGAGCGACCGGCTCCATACTCTCATAGTCACTGGCGCGACTCACGTCAACCACGAGAGTATCGGGGTTACGGAGAAAGCTGTTAACTCCTCGACCAGGGAACCGAATATATATATATATATATATATATATATATATATATATATATATATATATATATATATATATATATAATATATATAATATATATATAAAATATAATAAACATGAACTGATTCTCCTTTGTTTCTCTAACTCTTCTGTTGCAAACAGTATATTAACCCACCTGGTCTAATTTTTTTTCATTTTTTAATAAAAATTAATATAGTTTTCAATAGTTTGCCCATTCACCCTGTCGTCTAGTCACATTCTTACTTATATATATATATCTCTCTCTCTCTCGTCTCTCTCTCTCCTCTCTCTCTCTCTCTCTATATATATATATATATATATATATATATATATATATATATATATATATATATATATATATATATATAACGTTTTGCATATCCTTTGCAGGACATCGCTGTCAACATCAGCATCTTTCAGCTGTATGTTGATTTCTCGGCAAGATTACGCTCAGTAGTTTGCCATTGCTTTCTGAGCGGCCGGCTCATTATCCTGCAAGTCACGAGCATGGGTCGAACCGCTTCCAGTTCTCGCCTCGCTGCGAGACCCTGCATGGATAAACAGGATTACGGAGAAAGTGGTGTAACCCCTCAGCCAGAGAGACCGGCATATATATATATATATATATATATATATATATATATATATATATATATATATATATATATATATATATATATATATACACACATATTCATGTAGAGATTTTGGTGTCGACTAGACTTGCGTGTTTTTTGTTTGTTTGTGTGCTGACAAAGTTCTTTGGCCGTGACTTTCATTTTGTTACTTGTTACTGTGTTCTAGTAAAGCTAACCATCTACTTCCCATTTGGTGATTCATCATTCACGGTATAAGAATAGCAAAGCCTGTCTATTCTTTCATGTTCTCACTCCATGATTTTCTTTGCCTTCCTTGTCTCTGTCTGCATTCAACGGTGTCCTAAAGAATTCTTTTCTAGAGATGTTAGAGACGTCATTTCTTGTTGGCTGTGTACATGTTTATTTCCTTAGACAAGCAATTGTTTTATTCTAACAGATGTGCAGAATTCTTCTATAACATTATTTTACCTTTGTCGGTTGTCGTACGGTCTACTTCACAAATTAATTGCTCTGTTCCTGTGCCAGGAAAAACCACATGGAATGCAAATTATTATCCAATGGGAACTCGTGAAGGAAACCAGCTGTCCTTAACATGAATATGCAGTTCATTGTTAGAGGAGACAGCCATTCAAGAGAAATCCCAGCAACTAGCACACACATTATCACATAAGGCCAGTCACTGAAATTCCAGCAGAAAACCATCTGCCATTTTCTGAAATTTACACTTGACAGCACAGTAAATGTGGGCACAAACAAAATGCTCCCCAAAAGAAATCCACAGTTCAATGTTGCTCCAAGCAAACAGCTTAGCAGCTGGGCAATGAAACCGGTCCTACAAGTCCAAACGTGAGAAAAAAGCACTAACAAAACTTCTTGAAGACAACACCTCCAGGTCTTACCGGTCCCGCCTGCCTTTTTGCTGTGTTGGCCAGGTAGTCAGTTTACTTTAGCATTGGTGGTGAGTGTCCAACACTCACATTCTGACCTTATTGCTAGAGGGTTTGACTTTACTAGCTAAAGTAACCAATAAAAACAAGGTTGCAGGATCAATTCAACATACCAGGTATCTCACTTTACTTTTATTGGTTGATCTTATATAGACATTTATTTTTGCTTTTGAGCTTGTTCGCTTTGAAGTCAAGCGTAGTCCATAAACACTACATCCAGTAGTGCTGGACTAAATTTTGCATGTGGATTAACTTTCCCTATTAACAGTGTCCCTTGCCATTAGGTGAACCCACTCCAACTTCAGAGGTACTGGTAACTTATGTCCCCAAGTCAAGGACGATAGGTCAACATTTTTGTCGAATTGTCCAGTGTAGAGATTAAACCCCTTACCTCAGCATTAGCAAAACAGATCTTTAAGAACACATGTTCATATCCAGTTGGCCACGCTGACCTACATATAGACATTACTATTACTAAGAATACTAAACAAATATGCAACATACGCAACATGCTCAAGTCGAACAAGGTCTCCGCTGTGCACATAAAGAAGATCTTCATTGGGTGCAAGCTCTCTGTCTGCGGGTTTTATTTTCCACTTGTTATTATCATCCTTGTGACTATATGTTGTTACCTTTGTAGAGAGATATAAAGCATGATTATTTTAGTCATCAAACACCTTCACAATCTGCTACATGTTTACCTGTGATTATATGTAGTTACCTACATAGAGAGAGATAAAGCATTATTGTTTTAGTCATCCAAAACCTTAATTACTTTCTACATAATTATCTTGTTACAAAAATGAAACGTGGCCTTTCTGTCATTCACATCAAGAATAAAAACTATTCAATATCAGCATATTTGATTACTGAATTCCTAAGCCCAATCACAATACACCTAAAGCTTTCATTACCTTCTAAATTTTCACCTTGTTAGAAGAAAAACAAAACTGGACAATGACAGAATAAAATAAAAGAAAAATTATAATGAAAATGAGATTCCTGAGAAGGATACGCAACGTGTCAAGAAGAAAGAAAATCAGAAATTATGAAATGAAGACTAAAGTGGAAGTAATAGCAGTGCTAGATTTTATTAGAAAACGGCAAGTGAAATGGTTTGGCCATATAACTAGGCTACCAACTGACACAAGAGGCTGACCATGTAAACGATGGACAGAGGGAATAACAAAACTCATGGGAATCTCGATATATGAAGACCAAACATGGACACTCGCCCGCAGTTTATGCTTCATCTCAATACAGCAAGGTACAAGAGGAATGAAATGAGATGAGTTCTACTATAGATTAAGAACTGCTCTCTAACATTGAAGTTAACAATCTTTTATTTCCTTGTTTAGTGTTTGTGAAATGGTTTATGACTGATGTCTGTATGTTGACAGATTCACATCTGAACTATGCTAAAAGGAAAATATACTATTTAACCAAACCCCTATTTCACTGGGATTTGGTAATCAGTTAGCCAAGCAATCAACTGACAAGTGATATTAAACTGTATATACTGTCATTTACTGCCTATAGTACCTTGCGGCGTAGGAAGGGGGGGTCTTGGGCCTGAGGAATTAAGGCAGCATGGCAGGTTAGAGTTTTCTTTTTGCCCCGGACAGAAAAAGCTCCACACCTTACTGAGGATTTAAACCCGGGTCTCCTGAAGGAGAGCCCAGCATTCTAGCCACAAGGCCAGCCACTCCACGATATAAAACTAACTAATCAAATAATTTGTTACTCAATCAACCACCTGCTATTATAAGGATTTAAAAATGGTTACTCAACCAATGAATTAACAGACAATTTGAAACTAGCCAATCACACAATTTAAAAGTTAACGTCATCAATGGTTTTAGATAGTGTGGCAAATTAGCCGACCAATCAATTAACAACCAATATTTTATGAATCAATCAAATCATTAAGAATTAAACCCACCTGCTGCTGTTTTGGAGGATATTCCTCTGGATAAAGATGAGCATGGGAATGAAGATAAGCCCCGCCAGTACGCCGCTGTTTCAGCGTTATCACACTTCCAAAAGCTATGTCTGCAATGTTATTAGACAACAGAAAGAGGATCCATAAAGCTGATATCATCACTCATACATTTTTCACTCTCTTGCATGACACAGAACAACTGCTAATTTCCCAGACTTTTCTCCGAGCTGTTTTATCTAATTTTTAAACATTTTACCTGTGCCATATTATAAGAGAACTGGTAATCTAATAGTTGCTTTACAATATCATTCCTTAGTTGACAAAAGCTTAGTAAACTGCTCCATCACATAGATATGGGTATTTTTTTTACAACATTGCTATATTCACTTATTAAAATGAAACTCCCTAGGTCATCATCCTACTATGTATGCTTAGTTATAGTGTGTTTTTTTTTGGTTGCCTCAATATAAAATTCAATATCTCAGTAACCAACTGAGGGAAAATGATGAGATTTAGTATATAACCGTATCATTATGTCCACCCAACAAAGAAATTTTTGTTCTGGAGATTCTACAGCAGATTTCAAAGTTAGTTTATATGCGGTATATTAATTACGACTTAGAGATTACGTCCATGATTTTAACAGTATTACAGCTTCACCAAGACATGTCCCCGCATTTTTCAAAAATTTCACGTGATTTCCGTTTTGAAACAAACAGCGCAAAGATTCAGAGGTGTCTCCAAATGGGGGTTCTTTCATGAAACGTGATTATATAAATAAACTAGCTGACAAGGCCCGGCTTCTGGCGGGGATCGATCGATCGATCAATCGATCGATCTATCTAATCTATCTATCTATCTAATCTATCTATCCATCTGTCTGTCTGTCTGCCTGCCTGCCTGCTGGCCGACCCACCCACCCACCGACCAACCGACCGACCCACCAACCGACATCTATCTATCTATCTATCTAATCTATCTGTCTGTCTGCCTGCCTGCCTGCTGGCCGACCCACCCACCCACCCAACCACCGACCGACCGACCCATCGACCGACCGACCGACCGATATCTATCTATCTATCTATCTATCTATCTGTCTGTCTGTCTGTCTGCCTGCTGGCCGACCCACCCACCCACCCACCGACCGACATCTATCTATCTATCTATCTATCTAATCTATCTGTCTGTCTGCCTGCCTGCCTGCCTGCTGGCCGACCCACCCACCTACCCAACCACCGACCGACCCACCGACCGACCCATCGACCGACCGACCGATATATATCTATCTATCTATCTATCTATCTGTCTGCCTGCCTGCCTGCTGGCTGACCCACCCACCCACCCACCGACCGACCGACCGATATCTATCTATCTATCTATCTATCTATCTATCTATCTGTCTGTCTGTCTATCTGCCTGCCGGCCGACCGACCGACCGACCGATATCTATCTATCTATCTATCTATCTATCTATCTGCCTGCCTGCCGGCCGACCCACCCACCGACTGACCGACCCACTGATATTTATCTATCTATCTATCTATCAATCTATCTATCTAATCCATCTGTCTGTCTGCCTGCCTGCCTGCCTGGCGGCCAAACCCAGCGACCCAGCGACCGACCCACCCACGCAGTCAGCCAGCCAGCTATCCACTCACCCACCTACCTACCTACCTACCTTTCTGTCTGTCTGTGTGTGTGTGTGTCTGTCTGTCTGTCTGCTTGCCTGCCTGCCGGCCGGCTGACCCACCCACCGACCGACCGGCCCACCGACCAACCGACCCACCCAATCAGCCAGCCATCCACCCACCTACCTTTCTGCCTACCTACCTACCTTTCTGTCTGTCTGTCCGCGCTATTAAATATTGATAAAAGTTACTGGAAAAAACGTCAGGACCATGTGTTGAAAGAGGAAGAGGACTATTTGAGAAAGGATGGATTGAATTTTATGCAACCGAGAGCAATCATCAACCTACTGGAATCGTCCGACACAGATTAAGGTCTGAGCAGATCGCAGACCTTAATCTACGTACACACTTACTGGGATATTTTGCTCCAACTATTCAGATGAATTGCAGGCCCTAAACATTACAGCATCAGCTGAAGAAACAAGAAGGAAATGAAAAATAAGGTAAGAAATATATTCCTTCTACTTTCCTGTTAATTTACAAATTATTTACCCCGTGCCTCTGTAAATTCTCTGTCTTTACTAATATTACACATTGCACCCCTCTCGGGATTCTCTGTGGTGAAGTGGTCAAGCCGTCTGACTCGGGCTCCGAAGGTTGTATGTTCGATTCCGGGCCGCGTCCTTCATTTCACGAGTGCATTTTTTCGGAGACTCCCGAGGGTCGTCGCTGGAACTACGGAGTTCGTGCTTTGTGCGACGCTTTCCGCGCTGCGGAAAGAAACTGAGCCATATGGGATAAAAACCCGGTGCAATGCATCCGACCCAGTCGATTTTAAGCTAGTTCTTTCATTGCACCCACTCTCATACGAATCCGGATACGCCTTTGTGTGTCATCAGAATTGACAGGTCTCTCATTACCGTAAAAATAACTTTGTTAACGAGAAATCACTAGTTGTTCAGCAAAACATCAAAGGAATGTCGCCGCTTTCAATGATTTAAGTTGTTTTTGGACCTATCAAAGACATATTCTTGGGTGGGGGTAAATATAAGACGGCAGGAAAAATTTCATAACAATGCAACAAACAGTTATCAAAATAATTGATCGTGAATGAAGGCAAACAAATGTGGACATACTATAGTTGCATATCCTTTACAGGACCCAAGGATTTTTTGGCTGTTTGTGACTTTTGCCAAGTTTATGTTCAGTAGTTTTCCAGTGCTTTCTGAATGACCGGCACTCATAAAATTGTATTAAAACCAATGCATGAAGGTCTGCTTCCAAGTCGCCAGCAGGTCTGTTTAAAACACAGTATGCAGGACTGCGAACTGTGTTCGTAACCCCTTTGCCACACAACTAGCATATATATAGAGACGTTTTATATTTTTTTTATGCAAGTAAAAATGTAATATCTGAGTGCTTATGCTGGTATAACCTTCTCAGATAAGGGTGCAAAAAGAATAGAAGACTCCATGTGCATGCTTAACATATTAAACATCTCCTGTCAGTATTAAATGATAACAAGCAGGCTGTTATTGTCACTAACCTGGCAAAATTAAACAACTGAGAAACCCCAGTCACTCTAAATATTTATAGCACATGTGAATGTGGAATGATATATCACAACATTCATTCCAAAAGAGTACATTTGTGGGCGGCGGTGACAAGGCTACTAGATTTATGGTGGTCTGACATATTAAAAATGAAAATAATTTCCTGTCAGCTTTTACCTGAATAACCTCGTAACAAAATGCAAACATATGTTATTCATGTTTGCACTGCCAATATGCTCTAACTATAATTTACTACTGAAGGTACAATATTCAAGGAGTTGAAGTGGTATTATGATTAGTAAACTTGCCTGTCACAATAGAGATCTGGGTTTAATTCACAGTGGTGGTAGGGCTATTTTTGTCTGACCAGTACAGCTCTGGGGGTTGACCCAGCCTCATACAATTGGTACCAGACAATTTTATGGGAAGTATCTGGAAGAAAAGTTGGTGAGGGAGGTAACTGGTCACCCCACCTCATTATACTATGACCTAGACTATGTGAAAGCCTAACATTTCACATACACAATGGTAGTATCTGAATGGGACTACCTTTGAATTTACAGTGTTCCAAATTGTAAACATACACTCTATTCACAATTGTAAACATATACTATTCACAATTGTAAACATACACTATTCACAATTGTAAACATACACTATTTACAACTGTAAACATACACTATTCACAATTGTAAACATACACTATTTACAACTGTAAACATACACTATTCACAATTCTAAACATACACTATTCACAATTCTAAACACACACTACAAGATAGGCATAAGAGAAATACAGTAATGCGCTTACACTGTGGCATGCTAACATTATACAGTTTATTTCCAATGAGCTGTGACTGGAACCCTGAGCTGAAGAATCCATCACCATTACCACTGGGGAAAGTAAAGCAGCCAGAGTCATGCTTAGGTTTTCACCGTAATACAGTTTCAACATGCAATTCAATAACAAATGTAATTGTTCTCACAATGCCTAACTGGGAAAAGAGAGAGAGAGAGAGAGAGAGAGAGAGAGAGAGAGAGAGAGAGAGGGGAGGGGGGGAGAGAGAGGGGAGGGAGAGAGAGAGAGAGCAAGAGGGGGGGGGGGGGTGGGAGCAGGTGAAATTAGGTTTGAGTTATTACTTACTTAAGAACACAGAAGCCATGTTACACAAGGAACTCTATAGCTCAAGAACACTACTACTAATGTGATTACTATAGATAACATGATTACACTAAAAAATAATATGGCATCACCATACAAATTATAACTAATCAATATGAGGACACTATAACATGTTAAATTTAACAAACAAGAGGATTAAGAAACATTAGAACATTATAATAAATGTGAGGACATAATAAGTAACATGAGAACACTATAATGAACAGGAGAACACTATAATAAACATGAGAACACTATAATGAACAGGAGAACACTTATAATAAACATGAGAACACTATAATGAACAGGAGAACACTTATAATAAACATGAGAACACTTATAATAAACAGGAGAACAATATAATGAACATGAGAACACTTATAATAAACATGAGAACATTATAATAAACAGGAAAACAATATAATAAACAGGAGAGCACTATAAAAGACATGAAAACATTATAATAAACATAAGAACATCACCATCATCATCATGTGCCATGCTGATAAGCATAGGCAGTCATGTTTCGCTATCTTGTGTGATCACCAGGGTCGTGGATCAGCT
The DNA here is from genome assembly GCA_014155875.1 of Cepaea nemoralis. Lineage (NCBI taxonomy): Eukaryota > Metazoa > Mollusca > Gastropoda > Stylommatophora > Helicidae > Cepaea > Cepaea nemoralis. The sequence continues at coordinate 145,272 of JACEFZ010027342.1, read as the reverse complement.
CAGTGTTCTTGTCTCGACCATACCACATGGACAAGCCATCCAGGTTTACAAAAAACATGAAAAATCAATAAGTAATCTACATGAGAACAATATAATAAACAGGAAAACAATATAATAAACAGAAGAACATTATAAAAACCATAAGAATAATATAAAAATATGAGAACACTGCAACAAATTAACAGAAGAACACTGATATACATAAAATCACTATGACAAAACATGAGAAAACTATAACAAACTAGAGAACACTACAACAAACTAACATGAGAACATGAACATAAGAACAAAATAACAATGAGAACCAATCAACTAATTAGGAACAGCTACAATTAACAGATGAAACAACCTTTACTAACCTATGATTCAAAACTCTGAAATGAACTGCAAAAATGACACAGTAGACTAGTGCAGGGAGAGCAATGAGACAAAACACTCTGGCTGTAATGTGCTGACACAGCTTTATCTGGAAAAACAACATTGAAGCAATAGCATTAAACAGCCTGATACATAACATTTAAAACAGTAACAAGGCGCCGTGTTCAAACAAGGTAAAGATAATCACTTCAGAATTCAGTAGAGGTGCTTTGATAAAAATCTAAAAAGTTAAATTTTTGTTTAACATTCACTCACTCTGAACTCAAGCATAGTCCACACATGCAAATACTATTAGTCGCTTAAAAGTCGACAGCGTCGACTTCATTGCACCGGGTTTTATCCTATATGGCTCGGTCTCTTTCCGCTGCACGGAAAGCGTCGCACAAAGCACAAACTCCGTAGCTTTTAGCGACGACCCACAGGAGTCTCCGAAACATTTAACTCGTAAACCGAAGGGCGCGGCCCGGAATCGAATCCACAACCTTCGAAGCACGAGTCAAACGGCTTGACCACTTCGCCACAGAGAAATACTATTAGTAGTTGCCACTAGTGGGGAGTGGACTGGACTGATTTTTCCATGTGGATTAGCATTCCCTTTTACCAATGTCCCTCACTATCAGGCAAACCCACTTCGACTTCTGTGGCACTGAATCTCCAAGGATGAGAAGTCAACATCTTAATCCATCAGACCGGTGTAGGGGTTGAACCCGCTACCTCAATATAAGCACACCAGAAGGTAAAGAGCAAGTGCGCTTATCCATTTGGCCATGCTAACTTCAAATAATTTTAATTAAAAGGTGAATTTATATGCTTGTTTCCTCAGAGCTTTATCTTTCTTCAACTCAATTAAGAGCAGACTTGGTCAGGCAAAAGCTGTATTTCAGAAAATGAAAAGTATATTATACAATAAGTCACTATCATTGAATGTCAGAGACGTGTTCCCTGAGACGAATGTTAGTGAATGCATTGAACTGTTTGAGTAGCTAACAACTATTGCCTGGAAAAGGCTAATGAAGATAAAATAGTATACACAGACATTTTATAAGAAAGTGGCATTTAAGAAAAATTAGACAATCAAGATTTTTCGGGGCATGTTATGAGAAGAAATAAACTGGAGAACTTGATAACAACTGGCAAGATTGAGGAGAAAATAACAAGGAGAAGGCAGACAGGTAAATATCTAGATGACCTGGTCACATGGCATGATCAAAACAAAACCATTGTGTGATATGGCAAAACATGACCGCCCACGCTGATCACATGTCATACGATGATTCTTTGCTTCTTTGATGCAGCACACCAGCATAAATGAGCTGGCAACATCATGGACTATGAGTACGTACACTAAGGGTTCACATGTCAAGTATATATACTGAGCCTCCTCTTTACCATTATCCAGTGATTAAAATGTAAACCAACCTTTTCCCGCCATTATCCGGTAATTAAAAAGTAATCCACCATCCCTCTTGGGCCCCCCCAAATCCCCATTATTCAGTAAGTAAAAAGTAAACCACTATTTACCCCACATTATCCAGTAAGTAAACAGTAAACCATCCCCCTCCCCCCCCCCCCCCCCCCCAATTATCCAGTCAGTAAAAAGTACATCAACCCTTTCTTCCCATTATCCAGACAGTAAAAAGTAAACCACCATTGTCCAGACCCTAGGGTGTATTGGGTACATGGTGCTAGCCCCATATTTGGACTGATCAACGGGGACTCCATGCAGTTATAGCCACCTTGACTTCCCAGAACAGTTCCTGGTAGCCATTTTAGGCTGGATTGACCTGGCAACCCAGGTCAATGTTAACAATCCACCTCATGAATTCAAACCTGCAGGCACATGACCAAGGTCTTTTGTAATGTCTTAGTAACTGCTGCTTGTATCCATGTTACTGATCCATATAGCAGTACTTCTTTGACTTTATGCTTGAATGATTTCCTTCTTATCGCCCCTCTTTTTCACCTTCTTCACCTCCACCTCCTGCTGCTTATCTTCTTCATCCTTCTTTTGAGGGAGTCTGCCACACCTGCTTCTGCACCTCTCCAACTGAGAGGCCAGGGTATACAATTCATAAGCAAAGTGTAAGGTTAACTCGCCTGGTTGGAAAACAGCCAAGGTAACAGTAAAATATCATGGGTAGAGTTGATTTTTTTTACACCTCCCCCCCTCCTTTTCTAACAAGGTTGCCAAGGTAGTGGCCTGGTGACCTACTCATGCACCTCCAACAGTTCTGGGATATTTTGAGTGTGCATCTTGCACACAGAAACTCCTGTTTCTCTACCCTTATCTGAAAGGCTAACTATGTAATCTCACTACCAAATATATCATTAGAAACCAATGGGTTTCTCTGCCTCACTACCCCCCTGAAATGAGTTTGAAAATCATTGTATTAGATCATGCTTGCAGGAATTCTTACCACTGACAAAGACAAGTCACCCAGTAATCTCCATAAGTCCATGGCTGTAGTGTAGCCAACAAACAGGATGACAAACAGACCAACAAACTTCACACTGTGGAAGGACAATAAAGTAAACGGGGCTCAGAAATATGATGATAACATTAAAGAGTCTTCTTCTTCTTCTTCTTCTAAGTTAGTTTAGTTGACCGATCAACATCACGGCACACGGGTGTAACCCATAAGTGCTCCGTTCTACTCCTAACTCAAGCCTGAGTCCAGAGAATCTCAGCTCAGTGCATGAACTTTGTAGCACCGGCAAGGATCCTGAAATACTTTGAGTAGATTTTTAACTCAAAATTGTTCCTGGGCAGCACCGTTAGGCTACTCTTTTTTTATTTCCAACTGCCAAGGGATTTTTTACGTGCGCAACAATACACACAGGCGTCCGATCTCACTATCCAGAGACCAGGGGAAATTTTGTTACTAGAAGTCCATGAGAAAAAACAACCCGGACCTCACCGAGGTTTAAACCTGGGACCTCCAGCACTCGAGGCGGACACCATACCCCGAGACCACTCAGCCTCCTCAGTTCTTCTGCTTCTTCTTCTACTTCTTAAGCAATCAACATTTGCTATTTATCTATTCCAAAATTGGTCCTAACAATGCACCATGTGCAATGAGGTCTTCACATAGTAGCTAGCCGCTTACCTGCTAGCCTGGTGGGTTCAAATTCACAATGAGCAAGTTTTAAAATCTTGACAAGGGCTCCCAGTTCGACCCAGCCTAAAGTTGGTACCAGGAATTGTCTGGGGAAGTGAAGGTGACCAGCGTGGCACTGACCACATCTCCCCTCCAGCGCCGAGACTGGTCTATACAAATATGGGTCTATCACTTGATGCCAAAATGGTGTGTACAAGTGTTCATTTACTTACCTGATTTTGTTGCCCTAGCCTTTGTTCTTGCAGGAACTTCCACAAGGCAGCTGTGGTTTGGCATTTGTTGTAACCTTCAACAAGATGGAATACATTCCAAGTTTTGCTTGCTTCGCTTAGCCAGCCAACCAATGATGTTGCCTGGGGTGTGGCATGTGGAGCCATAAGTGCGTCAGGCAAAGTGATTTAGTCTTTGCACTCTGTAATTGTAGCATATTTAAAAAGCTGCCAGGATGATTTTGTGTTGCTGTCAGCAAAACCGAAATAACTAAGAACTAAGAATCTCACCCAATAGCACCAGCCAGACACACTCCAGTTATTGCCATCCAAAGCCACCAAAACAGAGAGAATGGCCTGAAACAGCATCAACAAATAACTCATGGATAAATACTGAGCTCTGTGACTATTCCATTATATATTTACAGTAAAATCCGATCTATCCAGACACAATGTAATACAATAACAATGTTAACACAACAGCATTTTGATGAAATTCCTAAGATCTTCCTTAGAAAAAAGAAATTAAAAAACCCATTAAAAAGTGTTTTTGTATGTTTATGCGCAGGATGATATGTGGAGATCTTAAACTGTTGGGTGATAAATAATAATACAAGCAATGAAGACTTCATTAAAATGTCAGATGAATGAGAGGAGGGGGGGGGGGGGGGGGGGGGGGGGGGGGTCAATATCATTAACGTCTGCTTCAGGCCAAGCATTTGGTGATTTGAAGAAGTAGAGGAGGAGAGGATGAAACAAAAAGGAGGGGGGAATAAAGGGAAAGGAAAAGGAAAAGGAATAAGAAGAAGAAGAAGAAGAAGAAGAAGAAGAAGAAGAAGAAGAAGAAGAAGAAGAAGAAGAAGAAGAAGAAGAAGAAGAAGAAGAAGAAGAAGAAGAAGAAGAAAAACAACAACAACAACAAGTGGAAAGGAGAGGAGATGGACAAGAAAAACAACAACAATAAGAAGAGGGAGGGGAACATCTCAGGAAGATGACAGAAAAACACCAAACATTATTATATTATGAGAACTATAATGAATTGGCAAAATACCACAATAGACAGGTCAACATCTCTTTGCCAGAGCATTAAGGCCCATAAATGTGGCCTGGTACAGTAGGTGGTGAATACAAAATGTGGCTGAAAATCAGTAAAACAGAAAAAAAACTGGCAGCAACGTAATCTGAAGCAGACACCAAATCTTTAAACTGGTCTGCCTCTAGCTGTCTGACAACATTACTACTTTCACTGTGACTGATGAAGCTATGCGCATTATTCTTGGATGTACAAGAGATACAGCATGCAGGGCGATGCACTACCTTCTTGATTTTCCAACCATTGAAGAGAGAATGCAAGTTTGCAGGGCACGCGCCTACCTCAGAATTAACGCAAACACACAGCATCCACTGCATAGTGAAATTAGGAAGGTGAAGGGCAGCAGGTTAAAAAGAGGACGGTTGTGGATGGGTCAAGCCGAAGACATTCTTCAACAGGTGTGTTCACTTGAGGACTTAGAACCTGGCGAGGAGTGGGTGCAAGTGCCAACAGACTTCTGCACATCCTTTTCAGTTTGCATCCAACTAGATAGAAAATGCAGACAAGAAAATCCGGCTGCTGTGGAGGCTGAAGTACAAGCGTTGATTTTCGAGAATTCGCTAGTGACGCGGTCATCTACACAGATGGGTCGGTCGTCCGACATGTGAGAAGCTCATGGGCCTTTACAGCTCGGGCCGGAGGGAGAATTGTGAAGGAGGACTCTGGTGCTTTCACTGAAACCACAAGTAGCCTGACCATGGAAGTCATGGCAGTAAGTAAAGCAATAACATGGCTCGAGACACAGACATTCACTAGGGCTTGTTTCCTTAGCGACTCAATGAACATGATCAAGAGGATAGAGGAGGGGTCGATCCGAAGAGAATGGTTGCTGCCTCTGAAGCGGTCTCGGCTGGCAAAGATTAGTTTCATCTTCGTGCCAGGTCATGCGGGAGTACAAGGAAATGAGCGGGCTGACAAGCTCGCAGGTGAGGCTACTGTGGAGGGCGGACGCGCCATGGACCAGGCTGACATTCTGAATGCTCTACGAGAAGTGAGACTTTTGCAAGAACCAAGTGATGACTGTGAATCTACAACAATGGCCAGACTGCAGGAGCAGCAAATTAAAAGAGGGGTGGCCAAACAAGAACACTACGCAGGAAGCCAAAGAAGATTGATAAACCAACAAAACTGGCGTCGTTAGCCGCTACACGCTGCGGGATTTGCTGAGGAGGGGATCCGAGCACTTATGGACTGAATGGTCCGATGTGCAACGAGGATGATCTGTCAACTAACTAACTAACTAACTAACTAACTAACTGTGACTAAATAGGCCGGCATCGTATATAAATATGTAATGAAGAGTCACAGGGTTGTCGTAAACAAAGAAAAAGAATCAGCATGTGCTAACATTTTATTACATTTGTATACATATAAAATAGATCATCACTATGATTATGTGCCCTGCAAAGTGACACAGTCATTTATGTCTCTTCACAAGATCTCAGTCCTTGGTGTTCTGGATCAACTGAACTGTTAATATTCCTCCATGTCATTGTGTTAAACTATCAAGCATTATTTCTCTTGGTCTGCCTCTGCCTCTTTCACTGCTGATCTTTTGAGTCACCATGATGTTCTCCAATGCCTCCTTTCTCATTACGCTCAAAGAACATTGTTTTTCTCTTTCTTATAGGCATACATACTGTCATCATTGTATACAATATTTCCATTAGCCTCTTCCAAGCAACTGTTACTAGTTTCTGTGGCCATCCAAGGTATTTGTAAAACACTTCTAAGAAACCATATCTCCATTGCCTCCTTAATGTGTTTGTCCACATTCCAAGATTCACCACCCTACATCAAAGCAGGTTCAATATAACATTTCAGTACTCTTTCTGACATTCAATGAAAGAGATTTATTACATAAGATACTTACATTTGAAATGCAGCGTTTGTGTGGCCTAATCCACTCTTAATCTTTGCCAATTATTCTACTCTTAATCTCTGTCATGCATCATACAATAGATGCATAACTATACTGAATAACTTGCATAACTATATTGAACAACTGTTTAACTATATTGAACAACTTGTATAACTATATTGAACAACTTCCATAACTATATTGAACAACTGTTTAACTATATTGAACAACTTGTATAACTATATTGAACAACTTCTATAACTATATTGAACAACTTCCATAACTATATTGAACAACTTGCATAACTATATTGAACAACTTGCATAACTATATTGAACAACTTGCATAACTATATTGAACAACTTGTTTAACTATATTGAACAACTTCCATAACTATATTGAACAACTTGCATAACTATGTTGAACAACTTCCATAACTCTTTGAGCAACTTGCATAACTATATTGAACAATACTGTACATTAACATTATATTGACTGTTGTAGAGACATCTTTAACTCTTTCTGTCTCAGACAAGTCACTGTAGTTTGCCAGACAGTGGTGCAGGTTCAAAGCCTAGCAGTGGCAGCAATTTTTTTTTCCATAACAGATCGACTCTAGGGGTTGAACAAGTCTTATAAAATGTGGAGAGAGAGAGAGAGAGAGAGAGAGAGAGAGAGAGAGAGAGAGAGAGAGAGAGAGAGAGAGAGAGAGAGAGAGAGAGAGAGAGAGAGAGAGAGAGAGAGAGAGAGAGAGAGAGAGAGAGAGAGAGAGAGAGAGAGAGAGAGAGAGAGAGAGAGAGAGAGAGAGAGAGAGAGAGAGAGAGATAATGATTGTGTGAGTAAATGTTTGTTAGTGGTGTTTGTGATTGTGAGTGGGTATATGTGCATGCGAGGGAGTGTGTATTTACAAGTTATTGAGTGGTTGTATAACAGTTTGTGTACATATGTAAGTATGAATATATATATAATGGGACGCAGAGGTATTTCCAAGGCACCAGGGCCGGGTTATATACTGGCCAAGACCTATTGACGCGTCCTCGTCGAGCGGCCTGGGCAACAGGTCCCTTCGGGGTCCTGGCTAAAGTCAGTAGGATCGCCGATTCCTCCGAAGTCGGAGAGTGTCTGCCTGTACGGCGAGGAACCACCAGTCTGCACACCAATAAGCCAGACATGGGACAACGGATACTCACACAAAACTCAGGTCCTGTATGACATCACACTGATGTTGGACAACAGGATGCCTTCATCCGACATACAGGACTTCGCGTTGGAGCTCAAGCCAACGAACACAAGCAAGCATATATATAATCTGTCTCTCTCTGTGTCTGTGTGTGTGGGTGGGTGGGTGGGTGTGTGTGTGTGTTGTGAGAGAGCGAGGGGGAGGGGTATGTGCACGGCTGCCTGCTTATCTCCTATCTCATAATATGGCAATATGCATGTTTATGTTCACAGCATTCATCTGACGATGTTCTTTCTATGTGAATGTCGCACAATAGATAATTGATGTACGAAAGATGAGTGGTTGGCACAACTTAAGTAGCTGATACTGCGATACTGCACAAATAAAAGGTCTATGATGCAGGCATTTGTATATTTCAGTAATCTTATGAAACAGTTAGTTGTATATTCTTTACAGGGTGTCGCAGTCAACCCCATCATTAGTTTTTAACTGTTTGTGATTTCTTGGCAAATTTAAGTTCAGTAATTTGCCTTTGCTTTCTGAACAACCAGCGCTCACACCATTGTATAAAAATCAGTGCAAGGTGGTCTGCTTCCAAATCACTGGCAGCTGTGTTTTGGCCGTGGTATGCGGGATTATGAATTGCGTTCATAACCCTTTCACCAGAGCGCAGACTGTAATCTTATAATCCACCATTAAATTAGCATTACTGAATGAGATCACATGTAATCTTATAGTTAAATTAGCATTACTGAATGAGATCACATGTAATCTTATAATTAAATTAGCATTACTGAATGAGATCACATGTAATCTTATAATTAAATTAGCATTACTGAATGAGATCACATGTAATCTTATAATTAAATTAGCATTACTGAATGAGATCACATGTAATCTTATAATTAAATTAGCACTACTGAATGAGATCACATGTAATCTTATAGTTAAATTAGCATTACTGAATGAGATCACATGTAATCTTATAATTAAATTAGCATTCCTGAATGAGATCACATGTAATCTTATAGTTAAATTAGCATTACTGAATGAGATCACATGTAATCTTATAATTAAATTAGCATTACTGAATGAGATCACATGTAATCTTATAATTAAATTAGCATTACTGAATGAGATCACATGTAATCTTATAATTAATTAGCATTACTGAATGAGATCCCATGTAATCTTATAATTAAATTAGCATTACTGAATGAGATCACATGTAATCTTATAATTAAATTAGCATTACTGAATGAGATCCCATGTAATCTTATAATTAAATTAGCATTACTGAATGAGATCACATGTAATCTTATAATTAAATTAGCACTACTGAATGAGATCACATGTTGCGCTGGAGGTCAGCATGGCTGAATGGATAAGAGCGTGTGTTCTTAAACATCCGGTGTGTTGATGCCGAGGTAGCAGACTCAACTCCTAAACCAGTCATTAAGGCAGAAATGTTGACTTCTCATTCTTGATTTGGGGACGTATATTACAAGTACCTCTGAAATTGAAGTGTGTTCGCCAGATGGCGAGGGACACGGGTAATAGAAAGCTAATCCACATGCCAGTGCCACTAGAAGTAGCGTGTATAGACTATGGTTGAGTTCAAAGCGAGCTAGCACAAAAAATAATGTTGTGCTGACAATTACATGATGCGGTCAGATGTCAGCTCCTGATAACTGCTATGGAAGGGAAAGACTGAGCAACCTATTCCTCCATGCACTTAGACCTACAAAATGAGATGGTGCTAATATTTCACAATCCCACAGCTGGTTCTTGCTACATGACATTCAAAACAATGTTTGTTGTTGTTGAATGAGATCATGGTTAGACAAGTAAGGTACAGGGTGACACACACAAAACAGAACCCATAAACAGTTTATTAAATCTTACAAATTTCTTGAAATTTGGTGAACGTAAACTTAGTCTATGTACAATCATTTCCAAAAGTTTCAGTTGCCTTGGTCGCTTTGCATAAAAGTTATCTTCTTTCCACAATATGCTCCAAAGGCCTGCACAGTGTTGGATACACACTTGCATAATTACTCTACTGCATTCTTCTGTGGGGATTTCCCTGATCTTTGCTGTTCGGGTACTCTTTTTCCTTGAGATACCCAGATAGATAAAAATCTAGGGAGTTCAAGTCAGGTGAATGATGTGCCCACATTCAAAGATTTGTTGGTTCCATTTTTTTTTGGGGGGGGGGGGGAGGTGTCACCCTATATTTCAGTCATTTGAAGAGACATCTTTTTGTTAAAGAAGGTTGTGGAGGCAAAAATAGATGGAAGCGCTCAAGGGAACAAAGCTACGTGTGGGTGGACAACATCAAGAGATAGACTACAGGAAGTCTGTACGAGTTCAACATGAACATGAGGAAAGAGGATGCTAGAACTGACCTTCAATATGGCGATGGCACTTGAAAATGATGATGATGATGATGCAGATACAAAACAACAGTGACTAGGTACTCACCGGTTCCTGTATGTGAGACATTTGAGACACGAGTAAGTTGATGTCATGATGAAAAACATCATAATGGGATCCAGCAGGATGTGTCTTGACAAGGTCAAGGTTCCTGTGTCTGATGTAAAATATTTATAAAAAATTAAGAATCTGTCCCTCAAAAATCTGAAGAAAAATATATCCAAAAAAATTTTTTTTTTTAATTTGGTAATAATTTATCTTTAAAATACACAAACAGTATGAACTATAAAATATGCTTCATTTATGACAGGTTTTGTAACAAATGGCAAACTGCTGAATGTAAACTTGCCCAGGAATCACAAACAGCCAAAAAAATATTGGGGTTGACAGCTCCGCCCGGTAAAGGATGGGCAACAAACTTTAACTTTGTACCAAATGAACAAATTTGTGTCTGGTGGCTGAGAGGTCAATGTGTCTGCCTTGGGCTCAGAAGGTACCAGCTTCGATCTCAGCACAGGTCCAGAAAATTGTCCAAGAAGTTTCTAATAATATCAATCAATCAATCAATCATGTGCCATGCCGGAAAGCGTGGGCAGTCATGACTCGCCATTTCATTCGATCACCAGAGTTGTGGATCAGCTCAGTGTTTCTGTCTCATCCATGCCATGTGGCCTAGCCATCCAGGTATTTACTTCTCGGTCTTCCTCTTGGTCTGTTCCTTTCGATCTTGCCAGTTGTCACCAAGTTCTCCAATCCATTTCTTCTCATAACATGTCCAAAACATTTTGACTGTCTGCGTCTAATTTCTCTAATCAATTTACGATTTTCATTTGTCTCCTGTAGTACTTGGTCATTGGTTTTTCAGCTTGACTGCACATTGTCCAATTTTCACATCCATACAACAGAACAGGCTCTATGCATCCCCTCAACACTGTTTTTCTCGTTTCAACTGACATCTTTTTATTGTTCAGAATGTTTTTCATCTTGCTAAAGGCTACTTTTGCCATGGCGATTCTTGTTCTAATCTCTTCAAGGCATCTCCCATCAGATGTTATGACTGTTCCGAGATAATTGAACCGATTCACTTGTTGAAGAATATTCCCATTTACTTGTACATTACATTGTGGTACTTCGTTCTTCCTAGTGACGACCATAACCTGTGTCTTTTTACAATTTAATTCTAACCCCAGTTACTCTTCTACATTTCTGAAAATAATAATAATATCACATCCCCCAATAACTTGTGTAGTGAGACTGGATACCTAGCCTTCTCGATAAGGGTAAAAATACAGATGGTCCCTTGTGCAAATTGTGCATGTAATAATAATAATAATAATAATAATAAGTCTTTATTTTTAAAGGGTTAAGAATTGGGCACACAGGCCCGTCTGACATTCTGCCCTTCTTCTCTATTTCCTCTCATACATTCTTTCATTCAACATCACTGATGAAGCAACTTTTGACAACAAAGAATCTCAAAGGTAGTTGGAAATCGCAAATCATATGCCATAAGGCCAAGGCATTGGCAAAATTGTCAGGAAAGAAAACCCCACAGAAAGACAGAATCTGAAGTGAAGTCGAAGATAGAATCTGTTACCTTGAATCTGTCTAGAGCAGTGGTTCTCAACCTTTTTTGGCCCATGCCCCTCTTTACCATATGATCAGAACGTCATCATTCCCCCCCCCCCCCCTTTTTTCGAATTTCCTCCCTATAAATCCCTATAAAACGTGATTTGCGGGTCTACTTACGTTATAAAATGAATTTCATTAAGGCGAGAAGTACAGAACCGTAAAATTTAGAGGGAAAAACAATATCAAATAACTGGTTCTTGTATTAATGCGATCTTGAAATAATATTACTTAATTCCATCCCTGGAAACCCTAAAACTCCCCCCTGGAAGGGGGGGGGGGGGGGGGTGTGGAATTCCCCACTGGTTTGAGAACCACTGGTCTAGAGAAAGCAAGCCTTGCACACATGTATGCTAACGTCAGACACACTGAACTTTGAGGTATATAATTAGGTTTGACGCACATGCCTAGAAAGAATCACGAAGAAGAAGATGGAGGAGGTGGAAGAAGAAAAGAAAAAATGAAGATAACAAAAAATCACAAACTTTAAATTTCAAAACTTACACAAAGTCTGTGGTGTTCACATTCCGTAAAACAACAACAACACAAAATTTACGCAATATTATTTAAATATACTCACCAAAGAGAATTAGAGATGCAGCAAATATTGATGCCAGTGTCGAGTGTGTGAGCAACCAAACTGTCTGATAGGCTAGGGGAACTAAAAACGCGCCCAACGTAGCACAAAACTGAGGGGACACAGTAATATAGAGTTACACTGGTTTAACAAATACACTCTTCACAGCAATTCAGATATAACAATGCATCAATGTTAATTAAGGAAAAACAATTATTTAAATTAAGTATAAAAGAGTGGCACATTAGGAATGTCAGACTATAATAATTTTAAAATCTAATACAAACAGGCAATATTGAATGGATTCTAAATTTCTTTCTCTCTTACATCAAAACTCAGAAAATCAGAAAATTAGGACAATATAATGTTCATTGCACTACTCATTAAATGTCTATCTACTAAACATCAATGTAGTAAAACATATATCAGTTTTATAAGTACACATATATGAACATGTATGCATGTGTGTGCACTGCTCATTCATATATTGATTGATTGATTGACTGATTTAGGAACCGACATCACAGCATTCGGGGCATTCCCTTAAGCGCTCCATCCCCATCCTCAGAAGCCAGCGAAGAGTTCCAACCCCAATAGTACCAGTAGCAAACTGATTATATGTACGTCTTGCCTTTCCTCTAAGCGTCGAGCATCGGCCAGATCCCTTCATCACTCCACACTGTCGCATTCTTGCCAGACCATGGTGATCCATTTGCTCCTCCGAGGTGTACACGTGCTCCCACAAGGCCGCAACCATGTCTGCCTTATCATGCATCTGCTCATACATATATAAGTATGTGTAAATATGTATGTATGCTCGCCTGCCGGTCCACGGGTCATAGGTTAGAATCCGTATCAGGGCAGATTTTTTAAATTGACCTGGGCTTCCATGTCAACCCAAGCTAAACTGGCAACCAGGAAAAGTCATGGGAAGTAGAGGTCATGGGAAGTAAATTTCGTGGTAAGATGCTGACCATATGACCCACCAAGTGCTGGTTGGTTTATAAAAATTATGAGTCTGACACCATAAAAGGCGAATAAAAGGATTCTTTATGTATATATATAAGCACATTAGTATATTATATGTGTGTACAATTATATGTATATGCATATATGTATATATTTACGCACTACAACATCTACTAAAATCAAAGGCGCTATCTCGTAACACCAAAATCACAATATACAAAACACTGATCAGACCAGTTGTGCTGTATGGCTCTGAAACCTGGAGTACAACGAAAGGAGATGAAGCCTTGTTACAAACCTTTGAGAATAAAATTTTAAGACGCATCTTTGGACCCATTAGGGATACACAAAGTGGAGAGTGGAAAAGAAGAAGTAACAAAGACATTTATGATCTGTTTAAGTCCCCGCTAATCACTGGTATCATGAAGGCTAATAGACTACAATGGCTGGGGCATATAGAAAGAATGGAAGAAAATAGGGAAACAAAACTCGCTTACACTCAGGAAATAAATGACCGTAGACCCCGAGGTAGACCAAGAAGGCGGTGGAGAGATAATACATGTACAGACCTACAAGCACTTGGAATCAACGACTGGCAAGAGAAGGTCCACCAGAGAGACGAATGGAGACGGATTGTATTTGCAGCAAAGAACCTCAATGGCTCGGAAAGCTGAAGAAGAAGAAGAAGAAGAAGAAGAAGATGTATATTTACAACTATGTGTATAAAAACACACTGGCATAACACATACTAATGAATACAAACATATGCCTGTTACCCAGAACACAGAAGTGTCTAAATGCACACTTGCAGAACACAGACTTACACAAACAGACATCGACCTGTTACACAGAACACAGATGTGTCTAAATACACACTTGCATAACACATATACACAAAGATATACATGTTACATAGAACACATATGCTCTTAGTTCTCTGACTTTTGTTGTTCTAGGTCAGTGGTTATCAACCTTTTTTGGCCCATGCACCCCTTCACCATATTTCAGAATGTCATTCCCCCCTCCCTCCCCATTTTCCCATTTTTCGTATTTCATCCCTATAAATTCCCCCCCCCCCCCCCCCCACAAACAAATAATGTAAATCGTCACATATGTTGTTTATGATGTCTGTGTTTAAATAAAGGATCCCATTATACCCATTCCTGTGCTTGGGCATATGGTGCTCTCCCCATAGTTTTAGAGACCAGTCGACACTCAAAGAGTTATGTGGTTAATATCACACAAGCTGCCTTTACCTCCGGGACATTTTATGGTACCATTTTTAGGCTGGGCAGACCTGAGAGTCTAGGTTGATTGTTTAAATCTGTCTCAAATTGGAATTTGAATATATGATCACCAGACCAGCAGACAAGTGTGTTAGCCATTCTTCTTCTTCTTCTTCTTCTTCTGCGTTCATCCGGAGTTGTTTTTTTTTCGGACGTGATTGCGTTGTGCCTGTTTACAACAGAGCTGCGTTCTTGCGCCGTTAGGCCGACACATCCGACTTCTGCGGGTATTTGTTGACCGAGTTAACCTTCCCGGTGTTAGCCATTCAATACTGCAGCTTCCTTTTAACCATATAGTATCTTCTAACTGGTAACTTTGTCACACACTCATAATAAGCTAATTTTTATCTTCTTCTCAACAAGTAATTTCAGATCAAACATGCAATTTATGAATTTAAACTCTTTTTGATGCTAGAAAATTGTTTTATTAACTCACTGTCTCCAAGTTAATAACGTAAAGCCCAACTCAGAAAGTTGTTCTTCAACCTTCCTCTGTCCACAATATTTATTATGTTAACACCTTCAGACACCGACATTTATTACACTAAAGTGGCATCTGTCTGGGCCAGCAGGCAGGAAAAGTATGAGATGTATAGAGCAGCCAATGTACGCACGATTAGTCTATACAAATATGGGAACTAGCTCATAATATACTCATTATATACCTCATAATGTGTAAAAGGCTCCTTTAATTACTTTAACTGAAAATACAAACAATGCACCTCAAGGCATGTAAAAGCGTTCTCTACTCCACGTTACTTACTACTCTCATGCCAACATATCTGACATCTCCGTAAGGATCTCCAGGCTTATTGAATGGAAAACTTCCATCATAGCCACTTAGGACACCAGCCAACCCAATCAGCATCTAGCCAAGACAAATGTTGACAGTATTACTTTACCAAAATACACGTGGAAGGTTTGCATATTTGCACACAGAGGAAAAATATCCTAGAAATGTAGACAGTATTACTTATACACATGGAAGGTTTGGACATTTATGCACACAGAGCAAAAATATCCTTGAAATGTTGAAGATGGAGAGATGGAGAGATGGAGAGAGAGAGAGAGAGAGAGAGAGAGAGAGAGAGAGAGAGAGAGAGAGAGAGAGAGAGAAGAGAGAGAGAGAGAGAGAGAGAGAGAGAGAGAGAGAGAGAGAGAGATAGAGAGAGGAGAGAGAGAGAGATAGAGAGAGAAGAGAGAGAGAGAGAGAGAGAGAGAGAGAGAGAGAGAGAGAGAGAGAGAGAGAGAGAGAGAGAGAGAGAGAGAGAGAGAGAGAAGAGAGAGAGAGAGAGAGAGATAGAGATGGAGAGAGAGAGAGAGAGAGATGAGAGAGAGAGAGAGAGAGAGAGAGAGAGAGGAGAGAGAGGAGAGAGAGAGAGAGAGAGAGAGAGAGAGGAGAGAGAGAGAGAGAGAGAGAGAGACGAGAGAGAGAGAGAGAGAGAGAGAGAGAGAGAGAGAGAGAGAGAGAGAGAGAGAGAGAGAAGAGAGAGAGAGTAGAGAGAGAGAGAGAGAGAGAGAGAGAGAGAGAGAGAGAGAGAGAGAGAGAGAGAGAGAGAGAGAGGAGAGAGAGAGAGAGGAGAGAGAGAGAGAGAGAGAGAGAGAGAGAGAGAGAGAGAGAGAGGAGAGAGAGAGAGAGAGAGAGAGAGAGAGAGAGAGAGAGAGAGAGAGAGAGAGAGAGGACAATGTGGGCTCAAAACTGATTATGTATGGCCTATCTGATGTGATTTAGAAATAGGGTCCTCAGTCTGTCTTCTTCTTCTTCTTCTTTTTTTTTTTCTTCTTCTTCTTCTTTTGTGTTCATCCGGAGTGTTTTTCAGACATTTTTGGGTTGTTCAAAGTTTTGCACCCTTAGGCCGACACATCCAACTTCTGCAGGTGTTTGTTGACCGGGTTAATCTTCCTGGGGGTTTCGAAGGAAATTCAACTCTCACTGTTGTGGTATCGTCCACATCCCAGCTGGTCAATTTAGAATGGCCAAAGACATCACGATCAACCCTCAAGGGAAGGCAGGGGCAGACCATGGGCATTCTCCGCCATCCAAGGAGGCTTCCATAATTGCAGAGCCGACACATAGTGTTCTGGTACTGGGCTCACCCAAGGAATCGTCATGTCCTGCGCATGGCTGCTTCACTTCCTTACTTCCGTATATTGGGCGTTTTGTTCACTACTGCCCTTTCCCCATGCAAACCAGAAACGGTCAGTCTGCAGACGACATCCACTCAACGAGCTTTTGGTTCGGACTTTTCACGACATATGCGGGTGTTTGTTGACCGGGTTAACCTTCCTGGGTGCTTCGAAGGACATTCCACACTCACTCAGACGTTTTTGCGTCGTGCCAAGTTTACATGTGCCTTTAGGCCAACACATCCGTCTTCTGTGGGTGTTTGTTGACCGGGTCAATCTTCCCGAGGGTTTTGATGGACATTCGACTCTCACTGTTGTGGTGTCATCCACATCTCAGCTGGTCAAGTTAGAACGGCCAAAGACATCACGGTCAACCCTCAAGGGAAGGCAGGGGCAGACCATGGGCATTCCCCGCCATCCAAAGAGGCTTCCATAATTGCAGTGCCGACACATAGCGCTCTGGTACTGGGCTCACCCAAGGGGTTGTCACGTCCTACACATGGCTGCTTCACTTCCTCACTTCCATATATTGCTCCCCACGCAAACCAGGAACAATCAGTCTGCAGATGACATCCACTCAGCAAGCTATCGCTTCGGACTTCGACATAATGGATTCGCTTGCCAAGCGTTCCATTTCATGTTAATGAGATGTTTTTCCATCTCTGATTACGCTCACTCAATGAGCTTTTGATACGGACTTACATCGTAACCATTGCATGCCCCTGGGATGCTTTTTCCACCTTTGGTAATGCTCACAAAGTAGGCTGCAGATGCTGCCAGCTCAGCATCTCACCTCCATGCAGCAGAGGGTGAGTAACGGCCAGGCCCTCACATCCGAGAGATATTGACTTAGAGGTGTTCAGCCATATCCCCCAGCTGAGAGCCGTAGAACAAGTGTCTGGACCAAGCATGTAGTGGCATCTTGCAAATGATTCGGACTTTGTATGCAGTGGATTTGCTAGCCAAGCCACATTCCATTTCACTTCACTTTGCCATTGGTCTGCAGGAGTAAAGTTCCAGTACTGGTTTTGCTTAACCTGATGGTTCTGAGTTTGAAGAGGGGACAAAGAGCTATGTAACGCAGTCCATATGGAGGTGGTTGAGTTGAGTTGAGCTAAGAACCAACATCACTGCACGCAGGACATTCCCATACATGCTCTGTCACCTCGTTCAACAGCCAGCAAAGAGTCATACTACTAATCGTTCCCACCGCTATCTGACTGAAAGTTCTCCTGGTCTTCCCTCTTAGTTTTGATATTCTTCCAGAGTCCATGCCTATCCCCTGCAATCTCATTCTTTCCATATACGGGTTATCAATCTGTTCATCCGCCTTCTCCACCTGGTCCCACAGCTGCTCAACCACCTCTCCTTTGTCCATAAGTCCCTATGGAAGTAACACATTGACACTGGTTAGGAAGTCTTTACCCCACCTCATTAAGAGAGACGCAAGCTCTGTTCAGGGCTGAAGCAACCTGAAGGTCAATGCACAGCATTTGAGAGTTAAAAGCCACGGTATTCCAGAGGATTCACAAGTGTCATAACCAAAAACAACAATATCTTCTTTATCTTTCATTTGCTTGTCTATACCTGCACTGTTGTCTCTTGTAAAAACTTCACTTTCTTTTTTAGTTCACTCGGGGGTCCATAGAATTATTGTGTGTGCATGTGACATAGTAATTATTGTGGTGCACCTCCTGGCTGGTTGCCCCTGTCTTTAGCATCTTTTCAGCTGGGGTAGGCTGTGGTTTTACATGAGTTTAGATATGTATGTATATACACACATATCTATTCAGCTGGGGTAGGCTGTGGTTTTACATGAGTTTAGATATGTATGTATATACACACATATCTATTCAGCTGGGGTAGGCTGTGGTTTTACACGAGTTTAGATATGTATGTATATACACACATATCTATTCAGCTGGGGTAGGCTGTGGTTTTACACGAGTTTAGATATGTATGTATATACACACATATCTATTCAGCTGGGGTAGGCTGTGGTTTTACATGAGTTTAGATATGTATGTATATACACACATATCTATTCAGCTGGGGTAGGCTGTGGTTTTACATGAGTTTAGATATGTATGTATATACACACATATCTATTCAGCTGGGGTAGGCTGTGGTTTTACACGAGTTTAGATATGTATGTATATACACACATATCTATTCAGCTGGGGTAGGCTGTGGTTTTACATGAGTTTAGATATGTATGTATATACACACATATCTATGTACGTATAACTAAAGCAGTCTGGCTTTATGGCACCAAAGACTTGTCGTCACTCTTTCTTCTGTTAGTTAAAACCGCGTGAAGGCCAGGAGTTGGGAATTTTGCTGTCAGAGGTTATGAATGCAATACCATTAGGGTATTTTGCATGGCTAAGAGCTTATACTCAACTCTTCATCCCCGACAGCAATTTGGAACCAACAATCAGGTAACAAATAAGGCATTTGAGATCTGGCAGACACATCTAATTCACACCCCGCAACTTCAACCTTACAAAGAAGTTCAAATACAATATTGTCTCAACAGAAATAGTTAGTTAACAGATTTCAAAATTCACCATGTATCAGGTCATTTACAGAACATTCCTCTCATCAGTAGCCTTGAAAATTCTCTTAACCTCATGTCATTTCTCCTGCCTTGTGCCCCCTCATGTCAAAGGTGTCTGCAATGATCGGTGTCCATCTCTGTGCCATCTATTACTGTTCTTCCCAAGCTGCAATGTCTGGTGTCCATATCTGTGCCATCTATTACTGTTCTTCCCAAGCTGCAATGTCTGGTGTCCATCTCTGTGTCATCTATTACTGTCTTACCAAGCTGCAATGTCTGGTGTCCATCTCTGTGCCATCTATTACTGTTCTTCCCAAGCTGCAATGTCTGGTGTCCATATCTGTGCCATCTATTACTGTTCTTCCCAAGCTGCAATGTCTGGTGTCCATCTCCGTGCCACCTATTACTGTTCTTTCCAAGCTGCAATGTCTGGTGTCCATCTCTGTGTCATCTATTACTGTCTTACCAAGCTGCAATGTCTGGTGTCCATATCTGTGCCATCTATTACTGTTCTTCCCAAGCTGCAATGTCTGGTGTCCATCTCCGAGCCACCTATTACTGTTCTTTCCAAGCTGCAATGTCAGGTGTCCATCTCTGTGTCATCTATTACTGTTCTTCCCAAGCTGCAATGTCTGGTGTCCATCTCTGTGTCATCTATTACTGTCTTACCAAGCTGCAATGTCCGGTGTCCATCTCTGTGTCATCTATTACTGTCTTACCAATGCTGCAATGTCTGGTGTCCATCTCTGTGTCATCTATTACTGTCTTACCAAGCTGCAATGTCTGGTGTCCATCTCTGTGCCATCTATTACTGTTCTTCCCAAACTGCAATGTCTGGTGTCCATCTTTGTGCCATCTATTACTGTTCTTTCCAAGCTGCAATGTCCAGTGTCCATATCTGTGTCATCTATTACTGTCTTACCAAGCTGCAATGTCTGGTGTCCACCTCCATGCCATCTATTACTGTTCTTTCCAAGCTGCAATGTCCGGTGTCCATCTTTGTGCCATCTATTACTGTTCTTTCCAAGCTGCAATGTCTGGTGTCCATCTCTGTGTCATCTATTACTGTCTTACCAAGCTGCAATGTCTGGTGTCCATCTCTGTGTCATCTATTTCTGTCTTACCAAGCTGCAATGTCCGGTGTCCATCTCTGTGCCATCTATTACTGTTCTTCCCAAACTGCAATGTCTGGTGTCCATCTTTGTGCCATCTATTACTGTTCTTTCCAAGCTGCAATGTCCAGTGTCCATATCTGTGTCATCTATTACTGTCTTACCAAGCTGCAATGTCTGGTGTCCACCTCCATGCCATCTATTACTGTTCTTTCCAAGCTGCAATGTCCGGTGTCCATCTTTGTGCCATCTATTACTGTTCTTTCCAAGCTGCAATGTCCGGTGTCCAACTCCGTGCCATTTATTACTGTTCTTTCCAAGCTGCAAAGTCTGGTATCCATCTCCGTGCCATCTATTACTGTTTTTTCCAAACTGCAATGTCCAGTGTCCATATCTGTGTCATCTATTACTGTCTTCCCAAGCTGCAATGTCCGGTGTCCATCTTTGTGCCATCTATTACTGTTCTTTCCAAGCTGCAATGTCCGGTGTCCATCTCCGTGCCATCTATTACTGTTCTTCCCAAGCTGTAATGTCTGGTGTCCATCTCCATGCCATCTATTACTGTTCTTCCCAAGCTGCAATGTCTGGTGTCCATCTCCATGCCATCTATTACTGTTCTTCCCAAGCTGCAATGTCCGGTGTCCATCTTTGTGCCATCTATTACTGTTCTTTCCAAGCTGCAATGTCCAGTGTCCATATCTGTGTTATCTATTACTGTCTTACCAAGCTGCAATGTCTGGTGTCCATCTCCATGCCATCTATTACTGTTCTTTCCAAACTGCAATGTCCAGTGTCCATATCTGTGTCATCTATTACTGTCTTCCCAAGCTGCAATGTCTGGTGTCCACCTCCATGCCATCTATTACTGTTTTTTCCAAACTGCAATGTCTGGTGTCCATCTCCGTGCCATCTATTACTGTTTTTTCCAAACTGCAATGTCTGGTGTCCATCTCCGTGCCACCTATTACTGTTCTTTCCAAGCTGCAATGTCCGGTGTCCATCTCCGTGCCATCTATTACTGTTTTTTCCAAACTGCAATGTCTGGTGTCCATCTCTGTGCCATCTATTCTGTTCTTTCCAAGCTGCAATGTCCGGTGTCCATCTCCGTGCCATCTATTACTGTTCTTTCCAAGCTGCAATGTCTGGTGTCCATCTCTGTGCCATCTATTACTGTTCTTTCCAAGCTGCAATGTCCGGTGTCCATCTCCGTGCCATCTATTACTGTTCTTTCCAAGCTGCAATGTCCGGTTAGTTAGTTAGTTAGTCGCAGTTCCAACTTCACAGCAACGGGTCGTCCCCATTATGCTCCATTCCTGTGCCAGTGAATATCACACAAAACGCTCCCCACTGCCCAATGTGAAAAGTGGAAAAGACAGGAGTCTCGACAAACAACAGCCCGCACAGATACACTGTGCATAATGCCGCCGCCAGAATGTCAACACACCAG
This sequence comes from Cepaea nemoralis, assembly GCA_014155875.1. Taxonomy (NCBI): domain Eukaryota; kingdom Metazoa; phylum Mollusca; class Gastropoda; order Stylommatophora; family Helicidae; genus Cepaea; species Cepaea nemoralis. The sequence goes on along the minus strand of JACEFZ010027342.1, from coordinate 123,289 downwards.
TCCCCCACGAAACACCCAATTCATCTCTGATGGAATCGGCAGTCATTTTCCTAGATGTTCACCCTCACAGTCCACGAAAATACAGTTCATCACCGACGGCATTGGCAGTCAACCAGAAGCCCAGCAGCCACGCATTTCTGCATAAGGCAAAAACCGGTCAACTCTGGGACATAGCCACCTGCCATCGCTCCGAACAAGCAGTCACGTTCCAAAAAAAACAAACTTGGGCAGATTCAAAAGCACTTCACACGAAACCCACAGCTCACAGTGTCGCGCCACCCACTCACTCAGTAGCAGGGCGACGGAACCATACTTCCTTAGTCGCCTCTTACGACATGCGTGGTAAGCTACAGTGTTACTATTCTTTGCTTCCCTTATGGGCCCCGGCAACACATGGGAGTGCAATGTCCGGTGTCCATCTTCATGCCATCTATTACTGTTCTTTCCAAGCTGCAATGTCCGGTGTCCATCTCCGTGCCATCTATTACTGTTCTTTCCAAGCTGCAATGTCCGGTGTCCATCTCCATGCCATCTATTACTGTTCTTTCCAAGCTGCAATGTCTGGTGTCCATCTTCTATTACTGTTCTTTCCAAGCCGCTGTGATGTTCATATGGCCAAAGTCTTTCAGTTTCTGCGAAAATAATGCTGTTTATAAGCCAGTGTTCTTTGATGCTGAGATCTTGCAGAATTTCAACACTTTCCATTGTCTTGATGATTTCAAAATATTAGAAACAATTAAGATATAGGTAACTCCAAGGCAGAAATTGCTAACTATGGTGAGACGAGTTATTTTTGTTTTCGCACACACTCGCTTTGAACTCAAGCACACACATCTGCATCATATTCCACATGGAGTTGTTGAGTTGAGTTGAGTGAAGATGATACTTCAGTACTGAATTAGGAGAAAGTCTCTAAATCAACCTTACGTTCATAGATGCAAGCCCCTTCCTGAGCTAAGATAACCTGATAGTCAAAGCAATCGACTTAAGAGTTAAAATGGGCAGTCTTGCAGTGGATTGACAATCAATATCGGAGGTCAGTATGACAAAAAGGATAAGAGCATTCACTATTAAACTTCCGGTTTCATGATGAAAGGTAGCTGCTTCAACCCTTACACCAGACAGCTTAACTAAAATACTGACTTCTCGTCCTTCACTTGGGGACGTAAATTACAAGTAGCTCAGAAATCAGAGTAAGTTTGCCTAATGATGAGGAACACTGGTAATAGGGAACGCTAATCCACATGCAAAAATCAGCCCAGTGTACTAGAAGTACCAGCACGTGTATAGACTACACTTGAGTTCAATGCGAGTGAATGCACACAGAAAAAAAAAAAAACAATAAACATCAACATATTCAAAACAACAAGATACAATTATTACCTTCCCAAGCGGAGGATGAACATCAAAGAAGAATGTTTGGTTAATGTACCAGCTACCCATTTTGCCAAAATGTGTTTCATCCCAACTAAAGAAAAGAATATAAGTAAATATAAGTTATTTCCAACGGTCATTTATATGGTATCTTCATCACCATTTCCTTCCAAGTTTCCTCACTCTTAGCACACGCTAGATATAGAAGTGGCACATATTTCTAGCCAAATATACCACATTTTGGAAACCGGTTCACATGATTGATAGGGACAATGAGTTTTATATTTTGTTTAACACACAAATGGTTGCATGTTAAAGCTCGCAGAGGCAATTGTGATTCATTTACAAAAACCAACTTTGTGCAAATAAAAAGACATGAGAGTCAATTTAAAATTACTGTGGTACACAATTCAAATTACTGTGTGAATATATGTGTTGAATATTTCAGCTTGAAGGACTTATTGCTTTAGTTTATCTTGTGTGATTTCTGCAGTATGTACCTGATGAGATGCAGCGGAATATCAATCAATCAATCATGTGCCATGCCGGAAAGCGTGGGCGGTCATGATTCGCCATTTCACTCGATCACCAGAGTCGTGGATCAGCTCAGTGTTCCTGTCTCGTCCATGCCATGTGGCCAAGCCATCCAGGTATTTTCCTCTCGGTCTTCCTCTTGGTCTGTTCCCTTCGATCTTGCCAGCTGTCACTAAGTTCTCCAGTCCATTTCTTCTCATAACATGTCCAAAAAATTTTGACTGTCTACGTCTAATTTCTCTAATCAATCTACGATTTTCATTTGTCTCTTGTAGTACTTGGTCATTGGTTTTTCTATCTGTCCATGGTATTCTTTGCATTTTCCTCAGAAACCACATTTCTGCAGCCATCAGATGTTTTTCAGCTTGACTGCACATTGTCCAAGTTTCACATCCATACAAAAGAACAGGCTCTATGTATCCCCTCAACACTCTTTTTCTCGTTTCAATTGACATCATTTTATTGGTCAGAATGTTTTTCATCTTGCTAAAGGCTACTTTCGCAATGGCGATATTTGTTCTAATCTCTTCAAGGCATCTGCCATCAGATGTTATGACTGTTCCGAGATAATTGAACCGATTCACTTGTTGAAGAATATTCCCATTTACTTGTGTATTACATTGTGGTATTTCGTTCTTCCTAGTGACGACCATAACCTGTGTCTTCCTACAATTTAATTCCAATCCCAGCTGCTCACTGTGTACAACCACAGCGTCTACTAATTGTTGCAGATCCTGTGCATTGTCTGCAATCAATACTGTATCATCTGCATATCTAATGTTATTTATGTTTCGTCCTCCAATGCTGATTCCATTTATATCCTCTACATTTCTGAAAATATTTTCACTGTATAGGGAAAAAAGATCTGGAGACATCACACATCCCTGCCTAACACCTCTCTTAATAGATTGGTATTGTCCTACTTCATTATCAATCCTTATGGCAGCTTGTTGTTTCCAATATATGTTTTTTATAAGTCTAATGTCTTTCTCATCAATTTGTAGATCTGCAAGCATATCCACAATGTTGACATGTCTAACTCTATCAAAAGCCTTTGTGTAGTCAATAAAGCAAAGATGTATATCCTTGTTTACTTCTAAAGCACGTTCAATAACTGTTCGCAGCATATACACAGCATTTACTGTACCCTTTCCTTCTACAAAACCACATTGTTCTTCCCCTATTTCAGGTTGTATTTTCATCCTCACTCTTTGCATGATAATTCGTAACAAAATCTTTGTGATGTGACTCATTATACTAATTGTTCTATGTTGATCACATTCTAAGGCTCCTGATTTCTTTGGGATTGCAATAAATACAGAATTACATAATTCAGAAGGTACATCTCCAGTATCATATAATGTGTTCAGCAGTCTAGTGACTTGCTCTAGTCCAAATTCTTCTAGAGCTCTAATCATTTCTGTTGTGATGTTATCTGCACCGGGGGCCTTGCCAGCTTTCATATGCTTAAGAACATTTTGACCCTCCATCTTTAAAATTGCTGGTCCTACATTATTAAATCTAATAGCATACTGTTCCTCTCTGTTCAGCGGAATATGCCAGCCATAAATCATGCAATCTATTGTTTGTGACTTCATTATTCAACATAGATTAGTCAGAGCTGGGGTAGTGCATTGACTAGCACACTTGCCTGCCAGTCCTATGGTTACATGTTTGAATCCCCATTGAAATCAACTCCCTGGTCAACCTTGCCTAAAATGACAGCAGTAGAAACATAACTAAATACGAGGTTTCAAATTAAAACCTTAAAAGTGTGATCACAATTATAATAACCATGCCATTGTATTGTAACCTGTCAATATTGTTGTTAAGGATGTCAAGAGTGTTAAGCACATGATATCACAGTGCAGATAAACATGGTGATGTCATAAGGACAGTTTAAAGATGGCCACCCCATTTTTGACACACACCAAAGAGGAGCAACATTCTGTTATCTGTTTTTTTATCATTGAATGAGTGAAACCTATAGAAATTTATCAACTAATGAAGATCCAGTATGGTGATGCACGCCTGTGTACACACATCACGACCAGGTTAGGCACACCGAGTAGTGATCCCAAAGTCAATTGCAGCCACTGAAGGCCTCGTACAGGAAAACTGCTAAATGACTGTGAGTGATAATGCCGGGCCGCGTCCTACAGTTAACGAGTGCATTTTTTCTCAGACTCCTGAGGATCATCGCTGGAGCTATGGAGTTCATGCTTTGTGCAATGCTTTCGGCAGCCAGCGCTGTGAAAAGAGACTGAGCCATATGAGATAAAAACCGAGTGCAATGAAGTCGACCCTGTCGACTTTTAAGCCACACATCTTAACATCAGTCAAAGTTCAGCACACCACATCATTCATGATGTGCTACAGTACCACAAAGTGTCTGCAAGGTGGGCGTCATGGCAGCTTAACCAGAATTGAACAGATGCATTGATACTTGTCAAGAACTTTTGAGGTCATTTGAAGCAGAAGGTGATGTTTTGCTATCAAGAATTGTTATTGGAGATGAAACCTGGGTTTACTACAAGCCAGAAGTGAAAAGATCAAGCAAGGAATGGCGCCATCCCTCCTTACCTAAACCAAAAAAGTTTCACACTCAGCCATCTACAGGAAAGGTTATGTTGACACTTTTTTTTAGATGAACCACATGCCAAGAGGGAAAACTATCACCAGTGATACGTATACAGATCTCAGGAATCATCTTCAACCCGCAGTCAAATCCTAATGATGTGGACTTCTGAGTAATGGTATCCTTTTGCAACATGACAATGCTCTAGCACATACTGCCCATGCAACAGTTGAAGGCCTCCATTTTCAGTGAGTACCACATGCCCAGTGCTCACCAGACCTAACCTCAAGTTATTTCCACCTGTTTGGACAACTCAAAGAGTCATTAGGAGGAAAGACTTTCTGGTCCGATGAAGTTGTATAGCAGGTGGTGCATGAGTGGTTATACACATGACCAAGAAAATATTTTCTACAGGAATCCAAGCACTTTATCAGCGCTGGAGGACTTGCCTGAATGCAGTAGTAACTACATCAAAAAATGATACATTTGTTGTTTTTTTTTACTTTTTCAGAATATACTCGCTCAAAAAAAAAAAAAAAAAAACAATTAAGGTTTTTATTTGAAGCCCCCTTGTATATAGTCCAAATTGGTGCTCTAAAGAACAACTACTATCCGAGACACATCTAACAACGAACCCTAGACAACAACAATAGTGTACCATGGATATGTCACTTTAATCAAATCAAAATTTAAATAAACAAATTAAGTGGGATTAACTGAGGTTATGCAATTAATAAAGTGAAGCTTGATAGAAAGACTACAGAATAAACTCAGAACAGAGTGGAATACAAAGATATGAACATGGAATGGGCAGAGGAACACCTGGGGAGAGAAGAAGCTAACAAGAAAACAAGGACAATGTAATAAGTAAACGAGGTAAACAAAATTAAAGATTGAAAAGATAGTACAAGGAGAAAGAAAAGTAAATGATGGGAGAAAGACAGATGAGTAGTGAAAATGACAGAGGAGTGAGAAACATGGAAATAAAATTTTTAATTAAATGAAACTGTTTGTATATTACAGTGGGAAGAGGCAACTGATCTGAGAAAAATAAGAACCTAAATTCAGCAATTTTATCATCTGCACATTGCTTTGTAATCACTGTTTACCATTTGTGCATTGCTTCGTAATCACTGTTCACCATTTTTGCTTTGCTTTGTAACCACATGAAGACAAGAAAACAAACAATAAAGCCTTGCAACAATTGTAACCGATGAAAGAGTTACTGAATGAGATCAGACTCAAACAATTAAAATCATTTGAGCAGAAAAAGAGACAGTTTCTTGATAAATGACATGATAGAGGAAGAGTGGACTGCAAGAGGAAAATAATGCTTGGCTGGATAGTATCAAGAGCAGATAGAATAAACAATTTTACATAATTCAGGAGACAGTCCCATTTTTTCAATGAACAGTTATTTGCATATCCTTTACAGGTCATCGCAGCAAACCCAGTATTTTTTGGCTGTTTTTGATCTCTTGGCAAGCCTACATTCAAGTAGTTTGCCATTGTTTTCTGAATGACCAGCACTCATATCACTTTTTTGTATAAAAAACCAACACAAGGTGATTTGCTGCCAAATCACCCTCAGCTGTGTTTTGAACACAGTATGCGGGATTACAAATTATATTTTCAGTAGTCAGCATATTAATGTGCAAATATGGGTTATGAAAACAAATGAAAACTCAAAACAGCATGCAAAGTTTTCTTGGCGTCATGGTGACCGGGCATCTGGATTTTCTACCTCTGATCAAGAGATAGACAGAAAGCAGCCTGTCGTAGCTTGTGGCAAAGTGTACTGTCTTAGTGTACTGTCTGAGTGTACTGGACAATGTTGAGACTCATCAGCAGCTGGCTTCTGAAGACACTGGATGATGATTAACATAACTGCTTATGGAAGTGAACATATTTTTGACACTATTTTACATTAACTCAGATATAACGTGGCAGGAGAAATACAATATTAGTGGTTGAATTATAATATATTTTTTAATAATTATGTCTTGGCCTGTAAATAAAACATGCAATACATAAGTTTAGAGAGATGACTACTTACCAGATATGTGCTGGCAGCTCAATATTGTACATCCGTGTCAGAAAAGAAAGTAGTGCAAGAATCATCCAGCAAAGGTAGTAGGACTTGGATTCTGGCTGACTCTGTTGCTCTTCCACTGTGGAGATATCACTAGAACTTTCTGCTAACTCTGCCAAACTCTTATCACTTCTGTTCTCCATTTCACATTCCTTATTATTAATAATATTATTATGGTGTGTTTTTGACTTTGCAGTTCCTGGCATATTATTACTGCTTTGCTGAGATTTTCTGAGTCTCAAATCACCATCTTTATTTAGTGTTTCTCCTTTCATACGTTGAGTTGCCATACACTTTTCTTTCTCCCCGGCAGCTATTTTTCTATACCATTGTTCTTGAAGAAATGCTTCGTGGATTTCTATATCAGATTCATAATTGGTAATGTTCGTAACTTCACTAAATGAATCAATTGAATCCTCATCTTGAGAAGTTGAAATATCATCAGAAGATGTAGTATGCACGGATTTATCAGACGACGGGCAACCATCAGTCACTTGTTTGCTGCCAAGTCTATTCGTTGACAGCGCCTTTGGATGCGTAGATCCCTTAGCTAAAACCACAGTATCTGATACAGATTTGCCAACAGGTTTCCTTGTTTCGCCGGCGGACCTGACAACGAATCCATGGGTGGGCTGTTTTACGTGTTTATTTTGGCCATGGTCCCTATCGGACCGGGTTTCTCTCACTCCTACACCTTCTCCACGACCACAATCTTTATCGTGGATTTGTTTCCTTATATTAGTTAAACTCATTCCAACAGAAGGATATTAATTTGTAAATCTGTTGTTAAGACTAAGACTCTAAAACTAAGAAAGAGTGTGTAGAGAGAGGCCTGCCAGAGCTGCAAGACTCAGCCTACAATTCTGTCAACATCCGTTCCCATGTCTATTATCTCGGCTCCCGTTCCACACACTGTCAGATTGTGTACATCTGTTATCGGTCTTTGGGCGGGTACCAAGTTAGTGTTGCCTAGTTAATCTTGCTCAAAATTTAATGCTGTACTTTACTTAAACCTACGGTGAGAAATAAATAACTTGTGTTGATGGAAATTCACAGAACACAACGATAAAACGTAGATATAACAACACACAGGTCAAAAGCTAAATCGAAATCCATCGGTATTTGAACAAAAACCGTACATAACACTACAGGTTTTGCATAGACCAGTGTGCAGTACAGATAAAACTACCATAGAGAAAGAAATAAATGTTAATGAGGTGGTGAAAAATTTTGAATATCTTGGGTCATTGATTACCAACAATGGTGACACAATGAACGAAATTAAACGACGATTATTAATGATTGATTGATTGATTCAAGAACCGACATCACAGCATTCGGGGCATTCCCATAAGCGCTCCGTCTCTATCCTCAGTAGCCAGCGAAGAGTTCCAACACCAATAATAGTGCCAGTAGCAATCTGATTATATGTCCGTCTCGCCTTTCCTTTAAGCGTCGAGCAGCGGCCAAAACCCCTCGTCACTCCTCGCTGCCTCATTCTTGCCAGATCATGGTGATCCATTTGCTCCTCCAAGGTGTGCGCGTGCTCCCACAAGGCCGCAACCACGTATGCATTGTCATGCATCAATATTCCACCAAGTTTTGCAGAGCCACCCAGTCTATCCGCCTGGTCATTCCCCAGCACACCGGCATGCCCCGGAGAAAAGATCCAGGCGATGCTTGCCACCCGTGTCCTCCGAAGCGAGGCAAGCCACTCTGTACAAAGCATGCCTGTCCTCACCTTCCTCAGCATGCTTTCTGGGTCGGTTACAATCACAATGTGTGTGTGTACTGTATTCTCCATCCAGCGTAGAGCTGCAGTGACCACCTTCACCTCTATTCTAAAGCTAGATGTTGTGGTATCATATGCCAGGCTCTCCTGCACCAAACGTCGACCATTAGCTTTTGCTACGAACCCCCAGGCACTTCTTCTACCTCTTGACACCTAACCATCTATGCAGATTATCACATCACTATCGATTATTAACATCAATAACGACTATCAATTGCTCTTCAAAGACTAAATCAATCAATCATGTGCCATGCCGGAAAGCGTGGGCGGTCATGACTCGCAATTTCACTTGATCACCAGAGTCGTGGATCAGCTCAGTGTTCCTGTCTCGACCATGCCATGTGTCCAAGCCATCCAGGTATTTGCTTCTCGGCCTTCCCGTTGGTCTGTTCTCTTCGATCTTGCCAGTTGTCACCAAGTTCTCTAATTCAATTCTTCTCATAACATGTCCAAAAATTGTTGACTGTCTACGTCTAATTTCTCTAATCAATTTACGAGTTTCATTTATCTCCCTGTAGTACTTGGTCATTGGTTTTTCTGCCTATCTATGGTATTCTTTGCATTCTCCTCAGAAACCACAATTCTGCAGCCATCAGATGTTTTTCAGCTTGACTGCTCATTGTCCAAGTTTCACATCCATACAAAAGAACAGGCTCGATGTAGCACTTCAACACTCTTTTTCTTGTTCGAATTGACATTTTTTATTGGTCAGTATGTTTTTCATCTTGCTAAAGGCTACTTTCACCATGGCAATTCTTGTTCTAATCTCTTCAAGGCATCTCCCATCAGATGTTATGATTGTTCCTAGATAATTGTACCGATTCATTTGTTGAAGAATATTCCCATTTACTTGTATATTACATTGTGGTATTTCGTTCTTCCTAGTGACGACCATAATCTGTGTCTTTTTACAATTTAATTCTAACCCCAGTTGTTCACTGTGTGCAACAACCGCATCTACTAATTGTGCAGATTCTGCTCATTGTCTGCAATCAATACTGTATCATCTGCATATCTAATGTTATTGATGTTTCGTCCTCCAATGCTGATTCCATTTATATCTTCTACATTTCTGAAAATATTTCCACTTTACAGGGAAAAAAGATCTGGAGACATTACACATCCATGCCTAACACCTCTCTTAATAGGCTGATATTGTCCCACTTCATTATCAATCCTTATGGCAGCTTGTTGTTTCCAATATATGTTTTTTATAAGTCTAATGTCTTTCCCATCAATTTGTAGATCTGCAAGCATATCTACCATGTTGACATGTCTTACTCTATCTACTAAAACAACTGAATAAATTATGGAGTGGGACATATAGAACTACAAGTATTAGATTTTTAAGAGCATGCATCTTTCCCATTGCAACATACGCCTGTGAGACTTGGACACTTACTTAACAGGCTGAACAGTGCATACATTTCTTTGAATATAAATGGTATACACGGGTTCTAAGAATATCTTGGGTAAAGAAAAGAACACATGCATCCATACTTCAAGAGCTAAATACTGAAGAGGGTTGTCTATTAAAGAGGATAAAACAAAGAAAATTGATATATTTTGTTAACTTGAAATGTCATAAAAGTTTGGAGAAAACAATAATGGAAGGGTATATGCCTGGGAAGAGATGAAGAGGAAGGTCAAAGAGAAGATGGGTGCAGGATGTGGTGGATGATCTTCAGATGGGTGTATAGGTCGCGGGACATCTTGTTTGCGATCGAGAGGTTTTCCGGAAGGTTGTTATGGGTGCGAGGTTCTGCAAAGGACGTGCTACTGAATGAATGAATGAATGAATGAATGTACTTGTATCAGTATATATTTGTTGTTTGTATGCTGACGAATGGCTTTAGCCTCTAGATCTAGTTTGTCACTTGTGATTGTGATCTAGTAGAGCTTACATATTGCTTCTCGTTTTCGTTGATTCAGCTAATGTTATTTCATACAGGTCCCAAACATTTATATTAGACAAGAACAGGTCACATGACAAACACATCCGACAGTTACAAAAGGTTTAGTGGACTGCGAACATTTAGAGATTTAAACAAGACTGGGTCGCTGCTTTATTATTGTATGTTTATGAATAACTCAAGGGCATCCCGGACACTTGGGAAATATTGAAGTCATTTAAATAATACATGAAAAACATTAACGTATTTCGGGAATAGAGATGAGTAGACATTATACTTATAGTATACTCTAGAGAACATAACTTCGTTTACCTTCAGACGTCAATTTAAATAAATGCCAAGAAAACAGCAAAACATTTAAGCTTGTTGAGATCTTAATAGAGTTTGTGTTCAGATGGAGCGGGTGAAGGCAAACTGTATTTCTCTTTAGTCGTTTTTGCCTGATCCCTTTTGGTGTTGACTCTATGTGACGTCATCATTAAGTGAGTTGCTTTGTACTGTTTTGTCAAGCATTTAGCATAGTACATACGATTTCGACGTTTTCCGATTTTGCCTTCCCTAGCCTTTGGTTGTCCCCAGTCTACCTACAAGGCAACAGGTTTTGTGACCACAAAACAAAAACAAACCAAAAACGAAAATTACAGGCACGATGGAATTCTAATTCATCAACAATGGCTTAGGGGTGAAATAATATGAAAAATAAATTCCCAGCTAACGATGTTCAGGATAAGAAAACAGAAGGTATAAGAGAACACTTTTCTTTTTCTTCTTACCTTCTCCTTCTACCCCCCCCCCCCCCCTTTTCCCTCCTCCTTCTTCTCTCTCTCCCCCCCCCCTTCTTCTTCATGATCTTCTTCTGCTCTTTAATTCCCCAATAGCTCAACCAACTCATGCCAAACCTTCTCATTTTCTGCTATTTCCTGTAGCTCTCTACATGCCCGCCCCACATTATCTATCTCTGTCTCAAATTCTCTTCCCCGTGGGTTTTAGGTATCCCTCTATTCTGTTTGCCCGTTGGGTTCTAGCTAGATAAGTCTCCTTTCTCCCCAAGTTAGGCTATTGTCAGGCCTTCTCAATGTGTATCCTAATCTGAGCTAGCATCCTTTCCTCACCTCTTGATTCGATGGAATCTGTCTTGTTTTTACTCACCGAGATCCGCATTGTTAATTCTTATCTACTCAGGCACCAATTAATGAATGCCTGCAATTTATTAGTAGTTGTTTTAGTTGTTGTTCTGTTTCTGAACCTTACGGTAGCACTTATTTAATGTTAAAGTTAAATAGACAGTATTTTAAGTTAAGGACTAATTTTAATGTCTTTTCACTGCCACACATGCCCCAGTGTTATTAAACTCTTTTTGTCTTTTATGAGAACACACTAGACCAGTGGTTCTCAACCTTTTCTGGCCCAAGAAACCCTTCACCATATGTTCAGAATGTCACTCCCCCCCCCCCCCTCCTTTTTTCGTATTTCCTCACTATAAATCCCCCACCCCTATACAGTATACGAAAAAAAATGAAAGCTAAATTTAATAACACATACTAGAACAAGTCTAGACGTCTACATAAAACGTGATTTGCGGGTCTACTTATATTATAAAATGAATATAAGAAGAGTGAAAAGTACAGAATCGTAAAGTATGGAGGGAAAAACAATATCAAGTAATCAGTTCTTGTATTAACGAGTACTTGAATTAATCTATATCCCCTCCTCCCCGAAACCCGAACCCCCCCCCCCCCCCCTGTTGAGAACCACTGCACTGGACGATAAAACACTAACATTTAAAACAACACTCAGATTAGTTCTCAGTTATAGTAGGTTAACCTGGTCTACAAATGCTCGCAGAAGCCGGATGTGTCGGCCTAAAGGTGCAAGTAGCAGTATCACAGCTCTGCTGTAAACAGGCACAACACAATCACGTCCGAAAACAAAAACAAACAATCAAATAAAAACTCTCCGGATGAAGGCAGAAGAAGAGGAAGAAGAAGATTACTTCCTCTGACAGCAGGCACGGAGTTTGAACGAATCAATGAAAAGAGTTAAAAAGGTAAACTTCATTGCATGGGGTTTTATCACATATGGCCCGGTCTTTTTCCGCATGTCGTCCTGCCGAAAGCGTTGCTCAAAGCATGACCACCGTAGCTTCAGCGACGATCCCCCGGAATTTCCTAGAAAATTGTCCCATGAACCGCGGAATCGAACCTACAATCTTCGGAACACGAGGCAGGCAACGTAATTACTTCGCCACGGAGGATTCCTGAACGAATCAATAACGTTTTCCTTCTCAAAGTACGCCTTTGCATGGCATGTATGATGGAATGTATACATGCGTTACACTTAGAAACAGGATAGAAGTTTGAGGTTTTATGGCCTTACCGTTTTAGCCTACCCTCATAAATGTTCCCATAGTTATTTGTAGGTGTGCCGCTGAATTATTATGATTAACATAAAGGCGAAAAACTCGACCTGATGCGCTTCAGTTCTTCGATGACATCTTGTCACGAACACAATTAGCTTTCCCTCGCCCATAGATAACACCGCATATAAAAACAGAAGCACGATTGTTTGAGATAAGGGAAGCATGTTGCAGTTTGTGTATTTGTTTGCTTGTAAATATCTCCTTTTCTTCCTCTGTCTGTCTGTCTGTCTGTCTGTCTGTCTGTCTGTCTGTCTGTCCTGTCTCTCTCTCTCTCTCTCTCTCTCTCTCTCTCTCTCTCTCTCTCTCTCTCTCTCTCTGCACACTGGTAACTCCATTACTGCCGTCCGTCAGTCTGTCTGTCCGCCCGTTCATCCGTCACCCCGTCTTTCCATTCCTCCCCCTCCAAACCACCCACGATCAATGAAAATGAACTATCCATCCATCCATCCATCCATCCATCCATCCATCCATCTCTCTCTCTCTCTCTCTCTCTCTCTCTCTCTCTCTCTCTCTCTCTCTCTCTCTCTCTCTCCGCACACGGATAACTCCATTACTACTCCTGGGTTCCCCCAATGGTTACACAAGGAGAGACTTGGCACAGTGCCAAACTTAGCAGCAAGTGTAAGGATCAAGTGTGTGTATACTACAATCACGCATGCTGTCAATAATCTCTACTACAATCACGCACGCTGTCAATAATCTCTACTACAATCACGCACGCTGTCAATAATCTCTACTACAATCACGCACGCTGTCAATAATATCTACTACAATCACGCACGCTGTCAATAATCTCTACTACAATCACGCATGCTGTCAATAATCTCTACTACAATCACGCAAGCTGTCAGTAATCTCTACTACAATCACGCATGCTGTCAATAATCTCTACTACAATCACGCATGCTGTCAATAATCTCTACTACAATCACCCATGCTCTAAGTAATATCTACTACAATCATGCATTCTGTCAATAATCTCCACTACAATCACGCATTCTATCAATAATCTCTACTATAATCACGCATTCTGTCAATAATCTCTACTACAATCACGCATGCTGTCAATAATCTCCACTACAATCACGCATGCTGTCAATAATCTCTACTACAATCACGCATGCTGTCAATAATCTCTACTACAATCACGCATACTCTAAATAATCTATACTACAATCACGCATTCTGTCAATAATCTCTACTACAATCACGCATGCTCTAAATAATCTATACTACAATCACGCATTCTGTCAATAATCTCTACAACAATCACGCATGCTCTAAATAATCTATACTACAATCACGCATTCTGTCAATAATCTCTACTACAATCACGCATGCTCTAAATAATCTATACTACAATCACACCTTCTGTCAAACATCTCTACTACAATCACGCATGTTGTAAATAATCTATACTACAATCACGCATTCTGTCAATAATCTCTACTACAATCACGCATGCTCTAAATAATCTATACTACAATCAGACCTTCTGTCAAAAATCTCTACTACAATCACGCATGTTTTAAATAAACTATACTACAATCACGCATTCTGTCAATAATCTCTACTACAATCACGCATGTTCTAAATAATCTATACTACAATCACGCATGTTGTAAATAATCTATACTACAATCACGCATTCTGTCAATAATCTCTACTACAATCACGCATGCTCTAAATAATCTATACTACAATCACGCATTCTGTCAATAATCTCTACTACAATCACGCATGCTCTAAATAATCTATACTACAATCACGCATGCTGTCAATAATCTCTACTACAATCACGCATGCTGTCAATAATCTCTACTACAATCACGCATGCTGTCAATAATCTCTACTACAATCACGCCATGCTGTCAATAATCTCTACTACAATCACGCATGCTGTCAATAATCTCTACTACAATCACGCATGCTGTCAATAATCTCTACTACAATCACGCATGCTGTCAATAATCTCTACTACAATCACGCATGCTGTCAATAATCTCTACTACAATCACGCATGCTGTCAATAATCTCTACTACAATCACGCATGCTCTAATAATCTCTACTACAATCACGCATGCTGCTAAATAATCTCTACTACAATCGTGCATTCTGTCAATAATCTCTACTACAATCACGCATGCTCTAAATAATCTATACTACAATCACGCATTCTGTCAATAATCTCTACTACAATCACGCATGCTCTAAATAATCTATACTACAATCACGCATTCTGTCAATAATCTCTACTACAATCACGCATGCTCTAAATAATCTATACTACAATCACGCATGCTGTCATAATCTCTACTACAATCACGCATGCTATAAATAATCTCTACTACAATCACGCATGCTGTAAATAATCTATACTACAATCACGCATGCTGTCAATAATCTCTACTACAATCACGCATGCTGTAAATAATCTATACTACAATCACGCATGCTGTCAATAATCTCTACTACAATCACCCATGCTCTAAATAATCTATACTACAATCACGCATTCTGTCAATAATCTCTACTAAAATCACGCATGCTCTAAATAATCTCTACTACAATCACGCATGCTGTCAATAATCTCTACTACAATCGCGCATGCTGTCAATAATCTCTACTACAATCACCCATGCTCTAAATAATCTATACTACAATCACGCATGCTGTCAATAATCTCTACCACAATCACCCATGCTTTAAATAATCTATACTACAATCACGCATGCTCTAAATAATCTATACTACAATCACACATTCTGTCAATAATCTCTACTACAATCACGCATGCTCTAAATAATCTATACTATAATCACATAATCTGTCAATAATCTCTACTACAATCACGCATGCTCTAAATAATCTATACTACAATCACGCATTCTGTCAATAATCTCTACTACAATCACGCATTCTCTAAATAATCTCAACTACAATCACGCATGCTGTCAATAATCTCTACTACAATCGCGCATGCTGTCAATAATCTCTACTACAATCACGCATGCTGTCAATAATCTATACTACAATCACCCATGCTCTAAATAATCTATACTACAATCACGCATTCTGTCAATAATCTCTACTACAATCACACATGCTGTCAATAATCTATACTACAATCACGCATGCTGTCAATAATCTATACTACAATCACGCATGCTGTCAATAATCTATACTACAATCACGCATGCTGTCTATAATCTCTACTACAATCATCTATGCTCTAAATAATCTATACTACAATCACGCATGCTGTCAATAATCTATACTACAATTACGCATGCTGTCAATAATCTCTACTACAATCACGCATGCTGTCAATAATCTCTACTACAATCGTGCATGCTGTCAATAATCTCTACTACAATCACGCATGCTCTAAATAATCTATACTACAATCACGCATTCTATCAATCTCTACTACAATCACCCATGCTCTAAATAATCTCTACTACAATCACCAATGCTCTAAATAATCTATACTACAATCACGCTTGCTGTCAATAATCTCTACTACAATCGCGCATGGTGTCAATAATCTCTACTACAATCACGCATGCTTTAAATAATATATACTACAATCACGCATGCTGTCAATAATCTCTACTACAATCACGCATGCTCTAAATAATCTATACTACAATCACGCATTCTATCAATAATCTCTAATACAATCACCCATGCTCTAAATAATATATTCTACAATCACGCATGCTCTAAATAATCTATACTACAATCACGCATTCTGTCAATAATCTCTACTACAATCACGCATGCTCTAAATAATCTATACTACAATCATGCATGCTGTAAATAATCTATACTACAATCACGCATGCTGTCAATAATCTCTACTACAATCACGCATGCTCTAAATAATCGATGCTACAATCACGCATGCTGTAAATAATCTATACTACAAGCACGCATGCTGTAAATAATCTCTACTACAATCACGCATGCTCTAAATAATCTCTGCTACAATCAAGCATGCTGTAAATAATCTATACTACAATCACGCATGCTGTCAATAATCTCTACTACAATCACGCATGCTCTAAATAATCTCTGCTACAATCACGCATGCTGTCAATAATCTCTACTACAATCACCTATGCTCTAAATAATCTATACTACAATCACGCATGCTGTCAATAATCTATACTACAATCATGCATGCTGTCAATAATCTCTACTACAATCACCCATGCTCTAAATAATCTATACTACAGTCACGCATGCTCTAAATAATCTATACAACAATCACGCATTCTGTCAATAATCTCTATTACAATCACGCATGCTGTCAATAATCTCTACTACAATCGCGCATGCTGTCAATAATCTCTTCTACAATCACGCATGCTCTAAATAATCTATACTACAATCACGCATTCTATCAATAATCTCTACTACAATCACCCATGCTCTAAATAATCTCTACTACAATCACCCATTCTCTAAATAATCTATACTACAATCACGCATTCTGTCAATAATCTCTACTAACATCATGCATGCTCTAAATAATCTATACTACAATCACGCTTGCTGTCAATAATCTTTACTACAATCGCGCATGGTGTCAATAATCTCTACTACAATCACGCATGCTTTAAATAATCTATACTACAATCACGCATGCTGTCAATAATCTCTACTACAATCACGCATGCTCTAAATAATCTATACTACAATCACGCATTCTATCAATAATCTCTACTACAATCACCCATGCTCTAAATAATCTATTCTACAATCACGCATGCTCTAAATAATCTCTACTACAATCACGCATTCTGTCAATAATCTCTACTACAATCACGCATGCTCTAAATAATCTATACTACAATCACACAATCTGTCAATAATCTCTACTACAATCACGCATGCTTTAAATAATCTATACTACAATCACGCATGCTGTAAATAATCTATACTACAATCACGCATGCTGTCAATAATCTCTACTACAATCACGCATGCTCTAAATAATCTATTCTACAATCACGCATGCTCTAAATAATCTATACTACAATCACGCATGCTGTCAATAATCTCTACTACAATCACGCATGCTCTAAATAATCTCTGCTACAATCACGCATGCTGTAAATAATCTATACTACAATCACGCATGCTGTCAATAATCTCTACTACAATCACGCATGCTCTAAATAATCTATACTACACTCATGCATGCTGTAAATAATCTATACTACAATCACGCATGCTGTCAATAATCTCTACTACAATCACGCATGCTCTAAATAATCTTTGCTACAATCACGCATGCTGTCAATAATCTCTACTACAATCACGCATGCTCTAAATAATCTATACTACAATCACGCATGCTGTAAGTAATCTATACTACAATTACGCATGCTGTCAATAATCTCTACTACAATCACGCATGCTCTAAATAATCTCTACTACAATCACGCATGCTGTCAATACTCTTTACAAGTTTTCTAACCGCAAATTTAACCCTGGGCAGCGGCGTATTCATCGTGTTCTTTTCTGTTGCTAAATGTTAAGGGATTTTCTTGCTTGCCCAGGGTCCTCCAATGTCATGTCATAGTCAGATATGACTCAGCACCGTATGACAGTAGGCGGTACTACCTGCTTTCTGTTAGCGCCGAATGGAATGCGGGGCTCACGAAATCCGACACACCATATTGTGCCAACGGCTTCGGGCGGACGAGCGCTATTGGGAGGGCACACGCCTTCCCCTTCTGCGATGAAATGCAACCTAAAGACTAAATGTCATGGCAGAGTAGACCAGGCCTTAAGCCTTGGTCGGCAACTGGTCTAGGATCGAAGCTCCGACAGGCGGACAGTTAGAGCATTGCTTTGCTGATCCAACATCTGTATTTTGTCTTGTTCCAGACGTACTGGTATTACCTTTCTTCTGGAGTAAACTAGGCAGGCCAAGAGAGGGATCATGTTGCATAGGCTACACATGGCCTCCACAATTCAGCTCAAGTTATTTGCTATTGAGAGGTATAACTCCCTCCCTGGTCCCGGTCACGGGTTAATGTTATTAATTATTATGCCCTTTTTCAACGTAATGTAACAAACAATCGTATGTCAAGATACCAGTGAGGATCCTCCTAGTTTTTTACCCTTATCTGAAGAGGTTAGATGTGTATTTAACTATCCATGGATCAGGTGGTGCATACTATTCTTGAGTTTTACACACACACACACACCCACACACACCACACACACACAATCACAGACACACGTACGTACCTCCATACATACACACACACACACGCACACACGCAAGCACACAGACACAGACACACACACACACACACAATCCAAAGTGTGTACTGTATCGGACGGTGTGCATCTAATCACGTTGAAGCATGCTAGCCACTCCCATCTAGAGCAGTCTCATCATCTCAACTCATCACGTTCCTCTTGTACCTTGCGGTGTCAAGGTTAAGCATAAAAAGCGGGAGAGTGCCCGTACATGGGTTTCATGTATCGAGATTCCTGTGGCCTCTGTAATTCCTTTTGTCCATCGTTTACGTGGCCAGCCTCTTCCGTTTTAGCAGTTTGAACATAACAATACAATAATAACATTATCCATAATCAGTTTTCTGCTAATAGTCTGTGATGTGATAAGCCCAGTGAGTCTGTGATATGTTAGGCCCTGTGGGTCTGTGATATGTTAGACCCTGTGGGTCTGTGATATGTTAGGCCCTGTGGGTCTGTGATATGTTAGACCCTGTGGGTCTGTGATATGTTAGGCCCTGTGGGTCTGTGATATGTTAGGCCCTGTGGGTCTGTGATATGTTAGGCCCTGTGGGTCTGTGATATGTTAGGCCCTGTGGGTCTGTGATATGTTAGGCCCTGTGGGTCTGTGATATGTTAGGCCCTGTGGGTCTGTGATATGTTAGGCCCTGTGGGTCTGTGATATGTTAGGCCCTGTGGGTCTGTGATATGTTAGGCCCTGTGGGTCTGTGATATGTTAGGCCCTGTGGGTCTGTGATATGTTAGGCCCTGTGGGTCTGTGATATGATAGCTGTGGGTCTGTGATATGATAGCTGTGGGTCTGTGATATGATAACTGTGGGTCTGTGATATGATAGCTGTGGGTCTGTGATATGATAGCTGTGGGTCTGTGATATGATAGCTGTGGGTCTGTGATATGATAGCTGTGGGTCTGTGATATGATAGCTGTGGGTCTGTGATATGATAATTGTGGGTCTGTGATATGGCAGCTGTGGGTCTGTGATATGATAGCTGTGGGTTTGTGATATGATAGCTGTGGGTCTGTGATATGATAGCTGTGGGTCTGTGATATGTTAGGCCCTGTGGGTCTGTGATATGATAGCTGTGGGTCTGTGATATGATAGCTGTGGGTCTGTGATATGATAGCTGTGGGTCTGTGATATGATAGCTGTGGGTCTGTGATATGATAGATGTGGGTCTGTGATATGATAGCTGTGGGTCTGTGATATGATAGCTGTGGGTCTGTGATATGATAGCTGTGGGTCTGTGATATGTTAGGCCCTGTGGGTCTGTGATATGATAGCTGTGGGTCTGTGATATGATAGCTGTGGGTTTGTGATATGATAGCTGTGGGTCTGTGATATGATAGCTGTGGGTCTGTGATATGTTAGGCCCTGTGGGTCTGTGATATGATAGCTGTGGGTCTGTGATATGATAGCTGTGGGTCTGTGATATGATAGCTGTGGGTCTGTGATATGTTAGGCCCTGTGGGTCTGTGATATGATAGCTGTGGGTCTGTGATATGATAGCTGTGGGTTTGTGATATGATAGCTGTGGGTCTGTGATATGATAGCTGTGGGTCTGTGATATGATAGCTGTGGGTCTGTGATATGATAGCTGTGGGTCTGTGATATGTTAGGCCCTGTGGGTTTGTGATATGATAGCTGTGGGTTTGTGATATGATAGCTGTGGGTCTGTGATATGATAGCTGTGGGTCTGTGATATGATAGCTGTGGGTCTGTGATATGATAGCTGTGGGTCTGTGATATGATAATTGTGGGTCTGTGATATGGCAGCTGTGGGTCTGTGATATGGTAGCTGTGGGTCTGTGATATGACAGCTGTGGGTCTGTGATATAATAGCTGTGTGTCTGTGATATGATAGCTGTGGGTCTGTGATATGATAGCTGTGGGTTTGTGATGTGATAGACCCCGTGGGTCTGTGATGTGATAGGCCCTGTGGGTTTGTGATGTGATATGAACATCACAAATTCATAGCAGTAAACTTGAGTCATCACATTTTGTTGGCCTGACTGCACGAAGGAGTAGGTGGTCAGTCTTTACCCCACTTAACCAGACGACGAATGCAGTCGATGAACCCCCGTCCCTATAATTGTATTGACCAATCTGAACTTGATGAGTGATTTTGTCAATCTCAAGCCGACCACCATTACTTTCCAGGACATTTCCTAGAAGCCATTTTAGGCTGGTAGACTAGAACAATTTGAAAAAAAATCCCTTTCAATATAGATTCAAACACATAAACAAAGGGCTGGCAAAAGTTTTAGTTTTACAGCCTGGAATTCTGAGATAATTAGCACATTGTGTTCATTTGCTCATTTTGTTTTCAATGCTCTCATGTTATTTCTTCATTTTTCCATTCTTCCCATTCGGTTATTATGTCTTAATGTAGTATCTGTTGTGTCATATTTATATGTTGTATTTTGTATTGTCTATAAAATGCTGTTTACCCTCTGTATTATGCAGTAGACATGAAAATAATAAATTTTAACTTTATTTGTAAAGCATAAAACAGTCAAGGCGAGAGACAGACAGCGTAGGAGATCCATTGCAACCAACCTTCATTGTGAAAACGGCACCTGATTGATTGAAAGCATAAATAAAATTTAAATCGGATAATGAATGGCTGATTAATTTAACTGTGAAACTGGTAAAAAGTAAAAATGACAGCTAAGCTTTAGTTGCTGAGCGTCGCATATATGCAGAACAGAGAATACTTTTGTGGCCTACACCCTACCATTTGAGGACAAACTAAAAGGATATGTCAACTAGTTTAATTTTACTGCTGTTTTCTTTGCATTTATTCAAACTGACATCTAAAGGTGAACGAAACAGAAGGACAACGGATGCAAATCGCCGCAGACGTTCATATTGTAAAAAAAAAAAACACCATATAGTTAATCCAAACCAATATTATGAATTGGTCACAACTTCCGCCCCATGAACCAACAGGGCAAATAACCGTCGAACGTCCCATTTTCAACATTTTCAGCCTTTTCTTGCATTCATTATTTCTCTGCTTGATTTATAGTCGAGGAATCAGCGATTGAAGCTTGAAAGAAAAATGTAAATTCTTGAATGAAACATTCAATACAAAGAAATGGGTGCCGTTTCTGCCTACGAGAGAAATACCAGGTGGAGATTGTAAAAATATACTCCACGAACCGACCCTATAGAAGAACTTAAGTTGTGGGCAGTCCAGTCAAAGGCGGCCTTGGACACTGGTCAGTTGTCTCGTCACTTGGGTAATTTGAGATAATTTAGTTGTTTAGTAGCTTGTTTTGTTATTTAAATGAAATATTGCACAAAGTCTAATACTAATTCTGTGGATCCATTTTCCTGGAAAAGACCAATGAAACCAACTTGACAATTCTGGAATTCATTGCATTGAGACTGAAGTTGGCACAACTGCCACAAGTCATTGCGGCTTTGCTAACTTTTATTATTATAAAGTGATGAGGATAATACGATCAATAGTAATCGTTATATTTTAGCTATTCAGTAAACTTCATTGTATTTACATTGTTTGCTGCATACAGAGCATGGAGTCTTGTTTTTAGTCAGCAGCCAACTACCAAACTTTATGGAGTATATGATTTTTATTTTGTGAGATGGACAAGTTTCATGATTTCAATAACTTTTGAAAATAAGCAAACAAATATTAAAATGATTTTGGACAGAGCCAAGAAAAGGAGAGGAGTTTTTTTGCGCTTTGACTGATTACCATTCCAGTGTACATGAGATATTGTATTTATTTAATATGGTGGAAACATAAAAGACATGTTACATGAACACAGAAGCAGACACACATAGAGAGCTAAAGGAGGCAGTTATTTAAACTATGCTGTAACAGTGTCCTTCATGTGAATCTGGGCAGTTAAGAGTATTTATAAGAATACTATTTAACCAACCCTGACTTCATAACGGAGGTCATTACCATGGTACTCTAAGTCATTTTATCGTGGACTGTCCCATGCAGCTCTGCCCATGTCCTCTCCATATTATTTATTATTCATATCTGTATCTACTTCTCTCCTCCATGTGTCTGTATCTACTTCTCTCCTCCATGTGTCTGTATCTACTTCTCCATGTGTCTGTATCTACTTCTCTCCTCCATGTGTCTGTATCTACTTCTCTCCTCCATGTGTCTGTATCTACTTCTCTCCTCCATGTGTCTGTATCTACTTCTCCATGTGTCTGTATCTACTTCTCTCCTCCATGTGTCTGTATCTACTTCTCTCCTCCATGTGTCTGTATCTACTTCTCTCCTCCATGCAGCCACTTTTGCCTTTGATGTTTATGAGGGGTTCCAGAGTAGACAGGAAACGATGGCGGTAGCGCTTGATCTCGAGGATGCGTACAATAGAGTTCGATATGATATTTTGATGACCACACTGATGGAGAAGGGGGTCAATCCCTGGTTGGTGAACTGGATAGCAGCCGTCCTGCACTCTCGTCGGGTTGCTCTCCGTCTGGGTGCATGGACCTCAGAGCCACATATGTTAACCCCGGGACTGCCACAGGGATCTGCAGTCTCACCGGTGCTCTTTAATGTGTATATGAGCAAGATTGCAAACCAAGAAGCACCAGGGGTTGGAAGAATACTAACATTTGCAGATGATATTCTTTCATATAGGCAGGGGAGAGATAGGGAGCAAACAGCCCAGGAGTTACAGGCGACCTGGTGCACAGAAATGAGTGCTGTCATCCACCCGGAAAAGGCGGCTGTTGTGTGGTTCTCTGTGGACAACAGGATTGTAAGAGCTGATGTCCCAAGCCTCGCGATAAATGGTAGAAATGTCAGCAGAGAGAAAAAACTGAAGTATCTGGGGATCACATTTGACAGGAGTCTATCCTTCAAAGACCATGTGGAGACGGTTGTGACAAGATCTCAAAAGGGACTCAGCGGACTTAAAACTATGGCTGCAATGGACACAGAGCAGACAATTGTGAAAAACAGCACTTGATCCTCTCAGTAATTGATTATGGATTAGGACTGCTCACTGATTCAGAGAGTCAGCTGGTGAAGTTAGAGCGCATACAGAACGAAGCTATGCAGGTCATTTTGGGATGCACCAGAGACACCCCAGTAGTGTGTATGCGTTACATCCTTGGTCTACCGACTGTTGCTGGTAGGCTCAAGGTGATGCATGCAAAGGCATATCTCAGAGTAGCTGCAGACACAGACCACCCACTGCATGAGGCGCTGGACACAGTTAAGGGTCAGCGATTGATAAGAGGGAAATCATGGATGGCTCAGGTGGAGGATACGATCAGACAGGTGTGCCCCTTGGAGAACATTAGGAGAGGAGTGGGTCAGAGTGCCAGCATAGCAGTCAGACTTGTGCAGAGTTATAATCACATTAAGCCGGGAGTGCAGGGAGTGGCCAGCAGGGGCCACGGAAGTGGAAATCCAGCAACTAATTCAGGACAATGCTCACTCGGATGATGTGATTATCTACACAGATGGTTCGGTGTCATGAGGTAAGAGAAGTGGCTGGGGGTTCATAGCCAAAGCTAATGGTCGACGTTTGGTGCAGGAGAGCCTGGCATATGATACCACAACATCCAGCTTAAGAATGGAGGTGGAGGCGGTCACTGCGGCTCTCCGCTGGATGGAGAATACGACACACACACACATCGTGATTGTAACTGACTCAGAAAGCATGCTGACGAGGGTGATGATGGGCAAGCTTCGTGCGGAGTGGCTTGCTTCGCTTCGTAGGTCCCTGGTGACAAGCATCGCCTGGATTTTTTCTCCGAGGCATGCCGGTGTGCTGGGAAATGAACGGGCGGACAGATTGGCTGGCTCTGCAGAACTTGGTGGAGTATTGATACATGACAAGGCAGACGTGGTTGCGGCCTTGTGGGAGCATGTGTACACCTCAGAGGAGCAAATGGATTACCATGGTCTGGCAAAAATAAAACAGCGAGGAGTGACGAGGGGATCTGGTCAATGCTCAACGCTCAGAGGAAAGGCGAGACGGACATATAATCAGATTGCTACTGGTACTATTGGTGTTGGAACTCTTCGCTGGCTGCTGAGGATGGGGACGGAGCACTTATGGGAATGCCCCGAATGCTGTGATGTCAATTCCTAAATCAATCAATCAATCAATCAATCCATAAGCTCCACATTGATGATTCTGTCCTACCTTTTTAGTCCTTCCAGTTTGAACAGGCACCAGTTACTGAATATTTGTAGTTTATTAGGTGTCCTAATGTTGTCTCCCTCACACATAATAAAATGCCTGAGCTGCCTCACATTGACTGATTGATAGTATAGATAAAAATGTTGACAATCGACGCAATCAGAACACACCCATATGTCTTATGTGCTTTTGTCTCACTCTCAAGTGTCAGTGAGTAAGGATTCTGATTGTTTCAGTAGTACACTGGTAATGAATGTACTGATTCTGTTTCCTTACTTTTCATCATAACTTGTTTCATTATTACATTGATATCTTTGTCCTTGTCACAATAATTTGTTTCAATAGTACACTGATGTCTTTGTCCTTACTTGTCACCAAAATTTGTTTCAATAGTACACTGATGTCTTTGTCCTTACTTGTCACCATAATTTGTTTCAATAGTACACTGATGTCTTTGTCCTTACTTGTCACCATAATTTGTTTCAATAGTACACTGATGTCTTTGTCCTTACTTGTCACCAAAATTTGTTTCAATAGTACACTGATGTCTTTGTCCTTACTTGTCACCATAATTTGTTTCAATAGTACACTGATGTCTTTGTCCTTACTTGTCACCATAATTTGTTTCAATAGTACACTGATGTCTGCGTCCTTACATAACTGCTACTGCCACAGGTAATGTCAAATGCCAAGTCATGATCTGGTGATTCATCAGTGTCTGTGTCAGCATATTGCAACCTGTCATTTGTGATTTGATGCATTTTGTTTATTTGCCTCTCTTTACTGTCATCAGAGCATAAACTGGTGTTATTGGTTGTAAAAAAAAAATGATTAAATGACTATATTGAAGCACAATTTAAGTTCCATTGCTTCTTGTTTTTTCTGTTTTGTTGTAAGGGTTAAATATGTTAAAAGAGAGCGTTGTTCACATTTTCAGCGCTTAGGTTTAGAGTTAATATTAGTCCATATCATTGATTAATCTTATTATCTTTGCTGACATTCTTTAAATGTGTGCTTTTTTTCTCTAGGAAAAGTCAAATCAAGAACTTCTCTTGGCTCTAAAAATCCTTGACTGATAAAATGCAACAGAAAACTACACCAGTGGGTTAAGATTCAAGTGGTTCACATAAAAGGCACAAGTGTCCATCTATACCGAAGGAATGGTGTTTTGTACAGGAGCAAATATTTATGCTACATCAGTTGGTTAAGACTCAAGTAGTTCACATAAAAGACACAAGTGTCCATCTGTGCCGAAGGAATGGTGTTTCGTACAGGAGCAAATATTTATGTACACTACAGTGTTTTCTTATATGCTCTTGTTTTTAAAACTTATTTTTTGATTGTCTGATAAACTTTGTTATTTACAGTCTAGTGATGGGTTGTTATATTTTTGGACTCAATTTGCTTTAATTTATGCACCTTTAAATAAATTTATTCTATTACTGATACCAAAGATTAGAATTTACATTTACATTGAATCTGTGGGACATACATTTGTAGCTTTATTGTGGAATAATTTACACTACTCTCAGAAAATATGTACAGAAACTGTGGTTACTTTGTAAATTATGAAACTTTATTCACAGTTATTGGTCATATTGTAAAGGATGTGTCTGAGCACAGTATGAGAACTGCATAACGTGTGGACTCAGTCTTTATGCTGCTGTATGGAAGCTGTACAAATTTG
This sequence comes from Cepaea nemoralis, assembly GCA_014155875.1. Lineage (NCBI taxonomy): Eukaryota > Metazoa > Mollusca > Gastropoda > Stylommatophora > Helicidae > Cepaea > Cepaea nemoralis. Next base: position 96,470 of record JACEFZ010027342.1, on the reverse strand, counting down.
ACTTTATGCTGCTTAATGTAACATACAACGTTCATTTATAGTTACATTTAGAAGGTGTTACAAAATTGTTTTTGTTATATATTGAACACATTATAGAAACAACATATATATTTTGTGTGTATTTACCAAGCAAGTGGTACTTAATGTATTGTGTTAACCTCGAATTGTCTGTCTTCCAGCTCATGAAATTCTTTGGCTTGTGCAGCTAGACAGATATTGACAGCTCTGGTTGGTAGAAATGAATGACTACAGTAATATCAAAATGGGACAATTTAAACATGAATCACTGCCACTGGCCATGGCATCAGTACCTGTCTTCTCAAGACCAGTTTCTGGTACCAGCAACCTCTTTCAGAATCCTGCAATGTCTTCAGCATATGGCTTTAATATGGATGGCACCGTGGGCCACACACCCACCCTGTACAACCATCCAGCTTCACATCTTCCAAATGCAAACAAGATGAGCTCACGACCACCAGATTTGGAACCTCACCACATGGGCCACAGTTTTCCTAAACCTCCGCCTCCAGTGCTCTACCACAACTTTACACCGCTCAGCTCATGTAACATTGTTACCACAAACAGCTTCTTTAATCTCAACAACCCATCTGACATGCCAAAACATTCCTTTGAAGAAGTGTTAAATCTTCCGCCAGCCTTTAATACGGACACTTCCATGAATGCCCAAATGATGCTGCCTAAAACACAGTACCATGAACTAGTCAGTTCGGTTACATCAGAGAATAGGCATTATTTTCAGGACCCTGTGAATTCTTTTGTACAAAACCTGAACACCGTTCCTCATGATATACAAATGACCGAAGCAAGAAAAGAATCAAGAAGTTACAAAATAGATTCAAAAACAGTCAACCTAGTGCAAACAGACAGTGTTCAACTCAGTTCACTTAAGAATGATAACCCTGTAAGTAATGACATAGAGACAGACAGTTTGGTTGACAAGTCGGTTGTTGATGTGATGGCCAGTTCTAATAATATGTCTACAGTGTATGATAATGGCATATACAGATGTGGATTTTGTGAATTGAAATGCTCAAGCAATGAAACCCTTCTTAACCACCTCAGTACGCATACAAATGTCTTACCGTACCGTTGTGGCATTTGCGGTGTGGCTTTCATTGATGGCAACCAGCTGATGAGGCATGTTGAACAGTCACATGATGTGAAGCCTCCTTTTGCTTGCGGACTCTGCATGGTTGCTTTTCACCAGAATGAGGAGTTGAAAGAGCATATTGCGACTCATGATACAGCATCCAGCATTAATAAACCAAAACTACCTCCCATCTCGCTGGTTAAAGAGAAAAGAAAGAGTTTGGAAAGAGCAGATGAGAGCTTGAAACATGAGGACACAGAGATAGAAGCAGATGAAGATGATGACTCTGAAACAGAAAATGTTGATTCTTCCATCTTAGTGAATCCTGCGGCGAACACGATCATAATTAGTAAGGACACAAATTTCAGTCTGAGAAAGGGACCATCAAAGATAGTTATGGATGATGTTGATCTGAGTTCTGTATGCACTGTGATTATCGAGCCCTCCACGGCAGGAGGTATTAGGAAAAAGCATTTGTTTAAGTGCAACTATTGTGAAAAGGTGTGTAAAGATAAGGGCTCACTAGTGAGTCACGTCAGAACACACACCAAAGGAAGGCCATACGAGTGCAATGTTTGTTTAGCCAAATTCAAGCAGTATGCTCATCTCAGTGATCACATGATGACCAAGCACACAAAAGACCGTCCATTTGTCTGTGATCGCTGCGCAAAGACTTTCAACAGGAAATCACATCTTCAAGATCACATCAGACTTCGACATACAGAAGACAAGCTCTATCATTGTTCTGAATGTAATGCTACATTTCAGAAAAGGACCGAGTTCTCAGAGCACAAGAGAGTCCATGGAAAACCGCCAAAGTACCAGTGTAACATGTGTCCCAGACAGTTTCGAAATGTCACGGACTATGAACGTCACCTTCGAAGTCACACAAAGGAAAAACGTTTTGAGTGTGAGGTTTGCCATTTGACGTTTGGCCTACTGGCTAATGCCAAGAAGCACATGGTAAAGCACAGTGAAGAAAGACCATTTAAATGCGAGGTCTGTCCTAAAGCCTACCATTTTGAACATGACTATAAGCGTCATAAACTCACTCATGTAAACAAGAAACCATTCCCTTGTACAGATTGTTATAAATCTTTTAAAAATGCTTCCTTGCTGAAGAAACATTGCAAAGAAGCACATATGAAATCTGAAGAAGACCCAACGAAGAAACCATTTAAATGCTTGACATGCAGAAAAAGGTTTAGAATTCAGTGGGATCTTGATCGTCATAGAAAGATTCATGCCAAGAAAAAACCGTTTCTTTGCCTGTACTGTTATAAATCATATGGAAGTGAACCCATGCTAGTGAAACATGCCAAGGTACATGAAGGACAAGATTTACCTCGGTATGACCATTCTAAAGATCTGATTGATGAATCACTGACTGACACAAATAGAAAGAAACGCGGACGTAAACCAAAGTTAAAAAATGAACCAGAAGCTACAAACAAAGCAGATGAGATTGTTTCCAGTGTTGACGAGAAACCAAAATTCAGAGGAAGACTTCCCAAACAGAAAATGGAAGTTCATAGTAAACATACCAGAGTATTGAAACAGTCATTAAGGCAGAAGAATAACCAGGTAACAGATGAGAAGTCAGCTCCCAGAATTAAGGTCACATTACGACGTAAACAGCTCCGTAAAAGAATGTTCCATTGCCCTGTCTGTAACCAACCATTCTTGAATGAGGCCATGCTTAAGAAACATTCCAGGGTTCACGAGAAGCAGGATGATGATGATGACACAGAGGATGATAGTCAACAGTCTGTGTACCAAAGTGAAAGTACAGAAGACACAAGCCTGGTGTCATTCAATGAAAATGCTAATGATGCAGCCTCACTTAGGCAGTCATCACGGAGCAACACCAATGATCACTTGGATAATGAAAGAGCTGGAGATGTGGACAGTTCACGAAGTGAAGACACAACACGTGATGATGATACCACTGCTTCGAATAATAGCAGTGGATCACAATATGAAGACAACTCAGCTTCGGAATCAATAAGCATGAAAAACAAAATGAATATTTTAAAAAAGAAAACTGGTTTTCCTTCATTTAGACAGGTCAGCAGCTGATGTTTCTGAGAATTTCTTCTTCTGCATGAAGGTTGTCAGTGAATAATGTTAGTAGCTTTCTGTTTAGCTTATTAAGTCTCTTAGTTTTATGCTCTGGTTTCTTTGAAAAAAATGTAATATCACTGTGAATATGGCAAGTTTGTATAGACACTCAATTGCCCTTTATCTCCATCACTTCGACAGATGATGATTCCATTGTTCAGCATGTTGAGTAGGTTACATGTTAGTTAGTCCATTGTCACCAGTGGCATTAGAGTCTATTATCGCCAGTGGCATTAGAGTGCATTTACACCAGTGGCATTATGTTGTGGTCACACCTGCTGAGTACATGCTCCTGGTAATCTCATGGCATGTGGGAGGAGCGACTTAATTTTTAAAAGTGATAGGTCTAAATCCAGCTATTGACAATGTTTAAAAATGAAGAAACTGAAAATAGGAAAATTTATCCATAACTGTGATGAGGAAATGTATAATATGTGTGAATTCTGATACACACACATGCATGCCCCAGAGAGAAGGAAACAGAGAGAGAGAGAGAGAAAACAATCAACAATCTTCGCCATTTCTACAGGTTTCATACATTGGGTGAGATTTCCCTTGTATGTAAGGGAGGAAACTGGAGCACTTAAGGTGATTCTATGTGCAATTACAATGATTCTTTGCAAACCTCAGGGGGTGTACAGGCAAAACGATTGGGAGATTGCACTGACAATAACAGGAGTGCAGTCAAACAAGGGTTCGAAGTCTGTGCTTCCTCATTGGCTGCGAGAGGAAAAGACTGGCTACTATTTGTGTATTCAGGCCTGCAAAATGTGCTGGTTCTTATACTTCACATACCCACAGCCAGTTCCTGCTGCAGCACTTCAGGACTTTCTCATCTCATAGCAGACGCAGTCCCACTTAACTTTCAGCATTCATGTTTACATATGTAAATTTAGGTGGACTGATATGAGAGAAAGCCTTTCTGAAATTGGAACCCTCGTAAAGAAAAACACAAATATGAAAAATAATAAAATGGATATAAATTAAAACACTGAACATTGAAACAAGCATTGAAACATTTATTGTCAGTTTATTATGTAGTTTAATTTATATCAATGTATTATTATTCATATTTGTGAGGCTTTTGACATGGGTTTTAATTACAGAAATGTCAGACAGGTGTGTTGTATTTTATCTTACTTATCTTAGTTATCATAATACTATTTTCACCTATTATCCCACAGTGATTCCTATTCTGTTTACCTGGCCTCAGGTCCTAGTCAGGTATGCATATGTATTTGTATTTAGGATTCTCTGCAGCATCTGTATGCACTTGTTTGTTTTATTCTGTATTGTAATATCCTGCTGTAGTCTTAATCCTTCTTATCTAATATATCCTAACCAAATTGGTGCCCCTGGGGTCGACTGCTGAAACACACTTTCTCATTGAGTAAAGCAATATGTCCTTTAGTGGTAACAGGCCAGAAACTGGTCTACATGTAGTTTTTTAGTTGACTATTTTTCTGTTTTCTAGTGTGTTCTCTAGTGAGTAAAGGACCTTTTTCCTGACATTTTTAATGTGTATTGAGCATGTGGTGCTAGGCCCATATTTGTATAGACTAACTGACACTCCATTTGACCCCATGGCAGGCATCTAACCATGAAACTCCCAGCATGTTCCCAGGCATCTATTATTTGTCCTTCAGTCATAGCCCAACAGAATAAACAGTGTATTATTATGATCTAAAATCAAACAAGCACAGTGAAAACGAGTGAGTTTTGTAAGACACAAGACCAGCAACATTTTAAATGCTGTCATTGCGGCAAAGATGTGCAGACATTCTTTCATGTTGTAAACATTTGAGGACCATGTTGCTTGCATTTATATTCATATGTACAAGTGTTATTATTTAAAGATGCCTAGCATATGTGCAAGCTTTTACATTCCGTGTGTTGTTGCTAAAAGAGTTATGATTATGCTTTCATTACTGTATGCTATTTTCAGTTTCTTTCTTTGCATAATTTAACCAATGTACATTTGTAAAATTTCATAATGCTATTAGTAATAATAATAATAATGTTAATAATAATAATAATCAGACCTCATAGTCGTTAAAGGTTATGTTATTTTGTGCAATGCTATGTTTAATTATTTGTATTACGCTATATTATATATTGGTCGAGACAAGAACACAGAACTGATCCTCGGCTCTGGTGATCGTGTGAGATGGCGAAACATGACTGCCCACTCTTATTGGCATGGCACATGATGATGATATTATAAAGCATACTGGTGATTGTATAGTTGAGTCCTCCTCAAGCTAGGGATTTAAAAAACTGAACTGAGCTTGACCCAAACTAAATGAGTGTCATAAAATGCTGTGGGAAGTACAGGTAGCCCGCTACGATAGTGACCGCATCACCCGTTAAGAGAAGATAGTGACCACATCACCCGTTAAGTGCAAATTGGTCTTTAATATTTATTTAATAATAATACACAAGCAGCAACATATACACAATAAGCCTCTTGTGCAGAAAATTGTCCTTTACTACTTTTCATCATCATCATCTTCTTATAGTATGTCCTCGGCAGACTGTTGCTCTCATCCCTGCTCACTGAAAAGATTCTGGATTCTTTGCCACTTCTCGTCCCTCATGCCCAAAATGTCTGTGGTGCCCTAGCTCCATTTTCATGCTGGTTGATCCCTGCCTTTTCACCCAGGACCCAGGCTTACATCAACGTTCTTTCCCAGCCACTTTGAGGTTTATTATAGCCAAAGTATTTCAGTTTCTGAGACCTGCTGTTTAGAGTCAGTTTTCTTCAGTGATCATATCTGGTCAGAATGTCATTATTTTTCTTCTTCTGGGTCGACAATATTCTAAGAACTTTCCTGGAACATTACAGTTCTAAAGCCCTGATTTTCTTTTTTTATTGATTATGAAATGGTGCAAGACTCACATCTAATTTTGCCAGAGGAAGACGCACGATTAAAACAATTGTACTTTAACTTGTTTGCTGGTGTTGTACCATGGACTCTTAATACTGTTTACCTTCTCCATTGTTAAAGCCAGTCTATGTTCTGATTTATTTTTAACAGTGTCCATTTTTGTTTTCAAAGTTTATGGCATTGCCAGTCTTTTCATTGTTGATAGTGACTTTTGATTGGCATGCACTTTTACTTTACTTACTATGGTATAAATATTATGAACTGTTTTCTTCAATGGGATAACTCAGTTTAGTAAGAGTGTATGATGTTAATGTCAGAGTTGTAAATCTTATTGTTACCGGCAGGCAAGCCATCAGGGACTATTTTGTATTCAATTTTTGTACTTATAGAAATTACTCGACTTTGTTTATTGTTTTGATTTATATGAATCTGTTAAACTGGGTTCTAGGCACAATTTAAACAGTGTTGTTAATATTGTACAAGCCAAGGCTCTGTTTTGGCTTATTAGGGACCAAAATAATATTAAAATTAAAAAATCATCAAAATTTGGAACTGTCTTATTTTAGCCTGCAAATGCATTTTGGTTGCACAACAATAAATAATGTATTATATTTGATTAGTATTGTGATATATAGAAATGACAGTGAACTGTTGAGTGAGAAATTACTAGTAGGCCGCACAGATGGGATTCTATAGAAGAATACTGAGAACACAAGAGTTCAGAATGGCTGAATGGATAAGAGCACTTACTCTTGAACTTCCAGTGTGCTGATGCTGAGGTAGCGGGTTCAACGCCAACTCCGGTCAGTTGGACTAAAATGTTGACTTTTCCTCCTTGACTTGGGAGCATAAATTACAAGTACCTCAGAAGTTGGAGTGGTTTGGCCTGATGGCAAGGGAACCTGGTAATAGGGAAAGCTAGTTCCCCCCCCCCCCCCCCCCCCACACACACACACACACACCCCTCTGTAAGGATGGCCACTACTATCACCTCATGGGACAGAAGGCCATGGACAAATCTGACCTACCCCCATGTTGCATGGATACCAAGACAATTGATGATTTATGAGGGAGAATCGATGTTACTGTATTCATCATAAACCTATAAATGCTCAGACTCTCCCAGCACAAGTCAAAGGGTGCGGGTGTTGATTGTCCATGTGTGAGCTGTCTCTCAGACCCATCCTGGCCCACATTCATTGCCACCTGTCCCTGACTGACTTCCCCACTCCAACAACTGTCATTGAAAATATCCATCAAAAGCTGTGTCACCATGCATGACCGTTAAGGTTAAAGGTCAGAGGATTGACTTCTTGCACTAGGATTTCCCTGATCTGACTCAGTCTCTCTCTCTCTCGGCAGAACAGCAAGCCATCTGCCAAGACCATTACACAAAGCACAGACTCCGTAGCTCCGCGGGTCATTGTACTCTAGGGCACATTGAAAATAAATCTGTCACATTCAGAGCGCAGCAGGTGGCTTGACCATGTCACCACAGGGATCACCACCATAAATGAAGCCTTCATTTATTGCCTGCCATATCCTCCTGTCAGTCTTCTGTGTTCCGGTGTAAGGTGCCCTTGAAGCTTTCTCATTTGTGTGCACATATACCAATATAGCTATAGATGAACAAAACCTAGCTTATAAGTACAGACATAGGTGGAAGGTCATAGTTATACGTTTAAATAAAAAAGTCAAAAGAGTAGACCATGTGTTGAATGTATGAGTTTTTATTATGATTGAAAAGGGTTGGCAGAGTAGTTTGTCAAAACACAAATCATCAACAAATGTGTTGACTGCATTTGTTGTAATAGAACTGGTACATCTTTGGATGTCTGGGCGTTGTTCCTCCTGGTTCCTGTACATAAAGACAGTGTGATTTTATTTATGTCGAATTGCAAGACCACAAGGTCTTTTTTCTGTAACATCTTTTGAAAGAACTGCAACATCTTTTGAAAGAAGTGCAACACCCTGTGAAAGAACTGTAACACCTTTTGAAAGGACTGCAACACCTTTTGAAAGAACCACAACGCCTTTTGTTTTGAAAGAAATGCAACAAAGGAATGGTGATAAGTGAAAGCTAATGCCATTGCTACTTCACACAAGTGACAATGAAACAAATAGCTTCATTAGTGGACCATAGGCTTTTATTCAATAAGAATGTTTTTTCAGTCTCTCTTTAATCCTCTAGCTCAGCGGTTCTCAACTAGTTGGGAATTACCCCCAAGGGGGAAATTTTAGGGTTTCCAGGGGAGAATTAAGACCACAAGATTGGGAGACTCAAAAATGACTTCAGGCACAATATCCTGGTTTTCTATTGAGCGTTTTGTTTGATGAAGCACAATTTCTGGCATTCTGGTGTCGTGTATTAAGTGACAATTCTTTGAAATTTTAACTGTTATTTTGAATGCACCCTTTGAGGCTGACAACTTTGGAAAGGGGAGAATTCTTCTTTTCTCCGCTGGAAAGGGAGAAATGACATCCTGACATATGGTGAAAGGGTGCATGGACCAAAAAAGGTTGAGAACCATTGCTTTAGCTGTTTTGGTGTAGTGGCTGATTTGCTGGTTCTTTTTATTTTTCTTCTGTTGCTCTTGCTCCCCAATTGGAGCATAGGTCCTCAAACCCACTCACTCCAGGCAGTCCTGTCCTTTGCTTTCTCATGCCCTATGTCCTCACCATTTTATTGATCTGCCTATAATTCTCTTCTCCATGTGCTTTTAGATCCTCATCTATTTCATTTGCCTTGTAGGTTCTAGAAAAGGAACTTTCTTGTTAGATGACTGACAGGTTTTCTCAGTGTATGTATTATACAGCACCAGTAGTGTTTTTCCTGAACTCTTGATTTACTGGCATTTGTTTAGTTCTCTCCGTGGGCTCCACATTGGTGATTCCTTCATCCCATTTTTGTTCTTCTACAAGGGGAAGTTATTAAGTAACAGGAATTTTATGAATAACCTTTTTTTTAAAATAATAGGTTGAACGAGAAGATTTGTGTTTTATTTCTTAACATAGTTGCCCTGCATGGCAATACACTTGGTCTACCTATCCATGAGCTTGTTGATGCCTGCTAGGAAAACAGTTTTTGGGTGTGGCCTGAATCCAATCTGGCACCACCTCCATTACCTCATGCCCACCTGCAAACCTCTAACCTCCCTTGTTATTTCAAGGGTCAAAACAAGTGAAAGTATGATGGTGTCAGATCTGGATGTTTTAAGACCTCAACTTTCAGAGCACATAGTGTATCCACTATACGAGAATGGGCATTATTGGCACTCTTTCAGTTCTCCAACTGTGCGGTTCATCAGTGACGGTACCACCCTGGATGGATACAAATCGTAAGGAAAATGTCTTTAAAAAAGTTCACAAAGAGAACTGGTTACTCATGTCAGAAGAAGACAGTACATATTCTTTGGGCACGTCATGAGAAGGAGAAAGCTGGAGTTCATCATGATGTCAGGTAATTTGGAGGGAATGAGAGGCAGGGGGAGACTGAGAGAACAAATGCTAGACAGTCTGACATCATGGCCTCGAGGAACATTGGTATCAGAAATGATTATTGCTACATGAGACAAGGCTGTGGACACATAATAACCAGTGTCACATGGCATGGACAATAAGAAGATAAGAATACTCAACATTCTTTTACTTTGAGGGGGCTTCAAATGAAAACCTCTAAAGTGTGATTAAAAATTACAATAACTATACCATTGTCTTGTAACCTATCAGTATTGTTGTTAAGGATATCAAGAGGGTTAAGTGCGTGACATCACAGTGCAGATGAATACAATGATGTCATAAGGAAAATTTAAAAATGGCAGCTCCACTTTTGACATGCACCAAAGAGGAACATCATTCTGTTATCTGTTAATTTTTATCAGTGAAGGGATGAAATCCTTAGAAATTCATCGACGAATGAAGGTCCAGCATGTTGATGCATGTTTGTCTGTCCAGCAAGTGTATGAGTGAAATAGAAAGTTTCAAAATCTTTCGGTCTGATGAAGAGGAGGTACAGCAGGTGGTGCATGAGTGGTTACACATGTGACAAAGATAATTTGTTTTCTTCATGAATCCAATCACTTTAACAGTGCTGGAGGACTTGCATTGAACACAGTGGTGACTACATCAAAAAATGATACATTTGTTCTTTACTTTTTTAGAATATTCACACCATAACCAAACACATTTAAGGTGTTCATTTAAAGCTGCCCTGTATATTATTACAGTAAATTGACACCATTTAATCACAATTAGTCTTGTTTCTGCAGCTTATTATAATTACTTATCATTTAGGACTATCTCATTGTTATTGCTGTTTTCATTATGCACTCGTGTTTCTTCAGAAGTGTCTCAGTCTTTTTAATTGCAGGTCTGCAGCTTAACATTACACATATCCTTTACTCTAAAGTTACTAATCAGTTTTACTTTCCTCCAAAAATTATCTGTCTTTCTATTTCCTTTTTAATTGTAGGTGAGTGGCACCTTGCGGTCTTGACAGACCAAAGTGTGTGAGTTGGAATGTGGCCAATATTCCATCACAATGCCTGGGCAGAGCTTCAGAGAAACATGTGGCGCCCAAATGACATGTCCCCTCTCTCGGCCTAGTCTTCTGTATTCCAGAGGAATGAAATTTAATATTACACATACCCTTTACTGTAAATTTACTGTTCAGTATTATTTCCCTCCTAAAAGTATCTCTGTCTTTCTTTTTCCTTTGTAATTGTAGGTGTCCAGTTTAACATTACACATATCCTTTATTCTAAAAGTACTATTCAATGTCATTGTCCTCATTTATCTGCATGCCTCATATTTGCATTTATCTTATGTTATTGTGGACATTTTATATGTGTATCTTTATTAACATTGAATGTTCATCTATACAATTTTTCTGTTACTTACTGTATTGTTTCTTCTTTCCATGTTTTACTAATGTATTACATTTTACAGTTGTATATACTCACATTTAATGTAATTTTGTTTGTAAACTTAATATTATTTCACTATTACATTACATTTGCATTATTATTAACCAAAATTTGGTATGATCTGCATTTTATGTTATTATTGTTTTTACATCTGATTATTTTACGCATTACTGCTGAATGAACATTTGCACAATTATTGCAATATTTGCTGTGTGAATAATGGTGGCACAGTGGCTAGAATTCTTGCCCGCCAGGCTGCTGGTATGTGTTGGAATCTTCATATAACCAGGATTACAAAACAATTTGTTTGCCAGTCCCCCAGATCGCCCCAGCCTAAATGTTCTTGGAGGTTAACAAGCAGCCAGTCTGATGTTGACCACATTTCCCATTGAGTGCCACTAGGTCTATACAAACATGGGGCTAGCACCATGTACCCACTATGCCTCTAGATGTAGAAAAGGCTCTTTTACTTTCTTGCTTTACTGCCACACATCCCCTGAGCACCAGGATCTGGCAGATCTGTATTAAAGGCATTTTAACCCAGCTAGTCTAGATGGCCGGCTCTGTGGTGAAGGGATTGCGAACACAATCAAAACACAGCTGGGGGAAGTTTGGAAGTTGATTACCTTGCCTTGGTTTTCATACAATAGTATGAGTGCCGGTCGTGCAGAAGGCAGTAGCAAACTATTGAACGTAAACTTGCCAAGAAATCACAAACAGAAAAATAATGCTGGGTTTGACTGTGCAACGTCCTGTAAAGGATATACAATGAACTTTAATATACATGCACACTTATGCACACACATACACATATGCAGGTAGAGAGATTGGGTAGATTAGTTTTAATGAATGGATAGACAGGCAGGCAGGCAAGACAGATATAAGTAGAGAGAAAGAATGCTGTGTCTTATTTTCCTCTACACCCTTGTATAGACAATTCATTGAGGAAGCAGATGATGATGAAATTATGTGAAGTGTTATACTGAAACATTCCATGAATAAAAGGTTGCTTTGTTGTAGATCAACTTCTGTTTTCTTGCTTTGCATTTTAAAAATAAAACGATTTTAATATGATTTATTTCTTGCCATGAAGACAATTTTAATTTTTTAACCATTAAATGAAATATTATGTCCAGAGAAAATGTCTATTCATATGTTTAATGTAAAAGCACTGATAGTTGAGTGAAATACATAAGACATGTATTGAAAAAGTGGGCTGACTGCTATAGAGCTGATACTGGAGTCCAATTAAACACACAATATGACAAGGAAGCTCAACAAAAAGAAAATTACACACACACAGGAGATCGTTTTAAGCAAAGTCTATATCCAGAAACATGAACACCAAAAACATGTACTGAATAGGAATACTTAAAAATGTCAGCACTCGAGTGGATGCATTTTGCAAAATGTGCAGCAGTATGATCACCCACGCCAGTTGGTAGGCTACTTGATGATTAAGGAGATATACAGTGTTAAATATATTTAAAAAGTAATTGGTTTTATAAAAGATACGCATTGGTTAATGTAGTTTCATGAAAAAATACACTTTGTTTAATATTGTTTGATCAAATAAAAAGATACCTATAGGTTAATTGTACTTTGATTAAAATACAAGTCACATATTGTTTCATCTAATTTCATGGAAAGATACACACTGTTTCATTCAATTTTATTTGAAAACCAAAAATATGCCTTCTAATAAAATATTGACAGCTTATGCTTGAAAGGAAGGATATAGGCATTTATTATTATTATTATTATTATTATTATTATTATTATTATTATTATTATTATTATTATTATTATTATTATGTATCAAAATGTACACTTAAAAATATAATTTATGTATTGTAGGCATGTTAAAATATTAGAACTAAATGGACTGAACAAAGAATGTAGTAAGATGCATGTTTTATTGTATGGATGTGTGATTTTTAATTTAAAAAAAAACTGATTATGACTACATTAAATCAATATGCATGAAGAAGGCTGCACGACGTCTTCCATTGTTTACTGCTCTCTTGTTAAATTTTCAGGAAATGTAACCTAAAGACAAAATGTCATGGCATTGCAGACCAGGCCCTAAGCCTTGGTTGGCAGCTGGTCTAGGTTCGAAGCTCCGACAGGCGGACAGTTAGAGCATTGCTTTGCTAATCCGGCAGCTTCTGCAGCTTGTCTTGTTCCAGATGTATTGGTGTTACCATTCCTCTGGAGTGAACTAGGCAGGCCAAGAGAGGGATCATGCTGCATGGGCAAAAAATGGTCTCTATATCTTAGCCCTGGCTTTGTGCTATGGAGAGGTATAACTCCATCCCTGGTCTTAACCGGTCTCGGAATAAAAGCGAGAGGTAGTAATTACAGGTTATATGTCCTTGTCAGTTGGCGTAGACATGGGGGGGGGGGGGGAGGTTGCCTCTGACGGTGGGAGACACAGAGTGTCACTGATCGGCTACCGCCCGCCTCAAGCTGGGCAGCCCCCGGCCAAATTGGTTGCTGATCCGCCACAGCCTGCCTGAATCAATGGGTGCTTGGGGCTAGGACAAAATCTGAATCAAAGGCTGTAATACCAATGCACTAGGTAATACTAAAAAGAAAAATAGAAACCTCAAGCTACGGCTTGCAACCTAGAACGTAAGAACCATGTGTCCAGGATTTTCCACTGACCTGACGAATATTGATGACGTGAGAAAAACGGCTGTGATTGATGTCGAACTCAATCGTCTTAACATAGATATTGCTGGCCTGCAGGAGACTCGCCTCGCTGAGGAAGGGTCACTCAGGGAAAACAATTACACCTTTTTTTCTTTTGGAAGGGCAGAGGGCAGGCAGAAAAGGGCAAACGGTGTGGGCTTTGCAGGTGATCAAGGCAGTTCCAAAATCCGACTACATTTATATGCTCGGTGATTTCAATGCTCGTGTGGGCAAGGACTCGAGTTCATGGCCAGTGTGCCTTGGAAAATACAACATCGGTCGCATGAATGAAAATGGACAAAGGCTGCTGGAGCATTGCACCAGAAATTACCTATGTATTACAAACTCCTTTTGTAAAACACAAGTGCTACATAAGGTCACATGGCAACATCCAAGATCCCGTCATTGGCATCAGTTGGACTTCATCTTCACACGGAGACAACATCTGAACCAAACATCATTACCTCGAAGTTACCACAGTGCTGACTGTGATACGGATCATTCTTTGGTTGTTGCAAGGGTTAGACTGAGACCAAAGAGAATCTACACAGCTAAACACAAATATAGCCCCAGGATTAATATTATTAACACCCACGATCCTGATAAGTGCTTTGAGTTCCAACAGCAGCTTGAAGACGCTTTCACTGATACATCAGCTGACGCAGAGGTGTTTCCAAGACACCAGGGCCAGGTTCTATACTGGCCAAGACCTACTAACACGTCCTAGTCGTGCGTCCTGGGCAACAGGTCCCTTCCGGGTCCTGGCTAACGTAGTAGGATCGCTGATTCTTCCGAAGTCGGAGAGTATCTGCCTGCGCGGCGAGGAACCACCAGTCTGCACACCAATAAGCCAGACATGGGACAACGGATACTCACGCAAACCTCAGTCCTGTATGACATCACACTGATGTTGGACAACAGGATGTCTTCATCCGACATACAGGACTTCACGCTGGAGTTCACAGCCAGCAAACGCAAGCAAGCAAGCACTGATACATCAGAAAGTGAAAAGTGGGGTAAACTTAACAAACTCTTTATAAAACTGATTTAGTGGTTTACGGCACTATGGATCATAAGAGCCAGGACTGGTTTGTGGCAAACAGTCGGACACTGCAGCCCTTGATTGATAAAAAGAAGATAGCTCTCTTAAGAAACAAGGAAAGAACAATGCGTAACACTCAGTGAGCTGAAGCAAGCTAGGAGGATGTGCAAAAGGCTGCCAGGCAGTGTGCAAATGACTATTGGATCAAGTTATGTGAGTTCATTCAAAATGCAAGTGATAAGTGGAACATCAGAAGCATGTATGAAGGGATAAAGAAGCCTGTGGTCCAATGATCAAAAGAAGTGCACCACTGAAAGCCTTGACTGGTAAATCATCACTGATAAGAAACAGCAGATGGGTAGAGCACTATTTGGAGCTTTACTCAAGTGAGACCAAACTATCGGATGATGTCATAGAGGCCCTGCCAACTCTTGACCACCTGGACACACTTCCCACCGTAACAGAAGTTAAGTGTGCTATAAATGAACTTGCATCTGGCAAGGCTACAGGTAAGGATGGGATTCCAATAGAGGTGATCAGGAGTGGGCAAGACACACTCACTCTACAGATCCACCAGCTAACAGAGCTATGCTGGCGAGAAGGACATGTCCCACAGGATTTCAAAGATTCAAGCATCATAACATTGTACAAGAACAAGGGCGATCGGAGCGACTGTAACAACTATAGGTGTATTTCACTTCTGAGTATTGTTGGGAAAGTATTTGCTAGAATTGTTCTGCGCATACTTCAAGTCCTGGGAGATCAATTCTACCCCGAATCACAGTGCGGCTTCCGGTCTATCATTGATGTGATATTCTTATTGCGACAAATGCAAGAAAAATGATGTGAACAGAATCAGCCACTGTTTATTGCCTTCATCGACCTCACAAAGACATTTGATTTGGTCAGTCGTGAGGGTCTGTTCAAGGTACTAAAATGCCACAGCCATGGGTTGTAGTTATTAAGCCTTTTTGAAGCACAATGTAACAAACTATCGTCTGCCAAGATGGCAAGGTGCCAGTATTAGTGTTAACTTTTCATACGCATTATTTCTGCTTGATGTCCTTCCAGTATTGAAACAAAACTCATTCAGGCTGCAAAAACAGTACATTTGCATAAACAATAAACAATTTGATGTCAGTGCACCCACACACAGCCAGAGAAAAGCCGTGGGGTAGATACATTACAACATGGTATAACAGTCATCCTTGCTGCAACGGCTCAATATTGGTGTTGGTGCGGTAGATCTGACAGTATGTGGAGTAATATCATTCTAACTGCTTCTACTCTATTTATAGTGAGCAGTAAGGGTGATGCCCTCTCCGTGGCAAAGGAGTTACGGACACGGTTCGTGATCCCGCATACCCGGGTTCGAAACACAGCTGCGCGCGATTTTTTACGAATTGGTATGGGTACCGGTCGTTCAGAAAGCAATGACAAACTACTGAACGTAAACTTGCCAAAAGATCACAACAGAAACAAATGCTGGTGTTGACTGCAACGTCCTGTAAAGGATATGAAACTAGCTTTAATAAAAGTGATACCCTAACCTGCACGGTCGTGGCGACTGTACTAGCCAGGCGGCCGTAATTCCTCAGGCTCAAAACCCCCCTGTCCACAAGGTACTATAGGAAATAAATGACAGTAAGAGTGATACCACATATTTTTAGATCTCTCCAGTCTACACACCCTGTGTATGAGGTTATGTTGTTATACTACTCACGTTACTTGGCCTATTTATAAAGTACAAACCTACATATTTGCACATCATTATTCTTTGATTTCTTTGATCCCCATTCACCACGATCGAACAATACTGTCACCGCTCATGCGTTGTAGACACATAAATCGTGGACTGCACACTCTGTTTATCATGATGTCTTCACATTATTTCCACTTCTACTTTTGTTTTTCCGTCGAAAAAGACTTCGGCTGAAACGTCCGCCCGTATCTGTGTGCGTTTTCTAATCTAATACAATATGTTTGGAAACCCCCCCCCCCCCACCCCCACCCTATTAAAAAAAAAACCCCAAAAAAACAAAACAACACCAACAAAAAAAAAAAAAAAAAAAACAATAAAAATAACATCGAAACACACGAATACATAAAATAAAATTAGAAAATGATGCAGTGAAGCAAAAGAAGTATGTTAAAGTTAAAAGTTAGTTCTATATCCTTTACAGGACGTAGCAGTCAACTCCAGCATTGTTTTTGGCTGTTTGTGATCTCTTGGGAAGTTTACGTTAAGTAGTTAGCCATTGCTTTCTGAACGACCGGCACTCATCCACCATTTTCATTAAAAAAAAAAAAACCGACGCAAGGCAAATCGCCCGCAGCTGTGTTTCGAACGCAGTATGCGGAATTACGAACTGCGTCCGTAACTCTTTCGAGCTGACAAAAGAAGTATGGCTCGAGGAAAATTGCCAGAAAATTGAAAAGTAAACACAATACTAGAAATACCAAATATGAAATTAAGAATCAACATAGCTGACACTCGGGACATTTCCACACGTGATCCGCCCCCTTCTTCTGTAGCCAATGAAGAGTCCCCTTGCTGATAGTACCAAATTAATGTACACAAGAAATAATGGCCTCACTAACAACATAAAACACACATCAACGGATTGCCAGAAATCCAACTAATACAAAATTATGATAGATAAGGTCTAGATTTTAATGCTTAGAATATGTGAAAGATCTTTGTAACGATAAACTCAAGGAACATATTTATTTATTTATTTTTTGCTCTTGCTCACTGTGAACTCAAGCGTAGTCCATATAAACTAATACTAGTAGTGCTGGACTGAATTTTGCGTGTGGATTATATTTCCCTATTAACAGTGTCACTCGCCATCAGGCGAACCCACTCCGACTTCAGAGGTACTTGTAAATCACGTCCCCAAGTCAAGGACGACAGGTCAACATTTTTGTCCAACCCTCGAGAGTAGGGGTTGAACCCCTAACCTCGGCATCAGGACATCGGGTGTGTAAGAACTCACGATCTTATCCGTTCAGCCATGCTGACCTACAAGGAACAGAATGATATTCCATATAATAATATTTAAAAAGTTAATTGCATATCCTTTACAGGACTCGCAGTCAACTCCAAAATTTTTTGGCTGTTTGTGATTTCTTAGCAAGTTTACGTTTAGTAGTTTACCACTGCTTTCTGAACGGCCAGCACTCATGTCACTGTATGAAAACTAGCGCAAGGCGGTATGCGATTTACACTGGCAACACCTTCACCACATTGCCGGCCAAGTAATAAAGAAACCACCAATTTTGAAGATGGAAGTTCAGAATGCTCTCAGCAAGATTATCACACGCTACACAAACATATCTACAACTAAGCATATATATATATATATATAACAGGTACAGAAAAGAGAAGTAAATATCTGGACAGCTTGGACATATGGTGTGATCGAGACAATAACACCGAGCTGATCGTGTGAGGTGGCGAAACAAGACCGCACACGCTTATCGGCATGGCGCATGATGTGATGTTACATGCATATATACACCAGACAAGACAAGGTCACGCAGAATATTTCCCAAAACACATCACAACCGACGCATTACAAATAAATTGAAATCATCAACTACTATAACAAGCAACATAAAAGAATGCATCAAAATATAGAAGCAAGAAAAATGAAGAGATGTCTTGACATGACGCATTACTCCTGAGGGGTGATTTATAGATTACGCCGGCTGCACCCTCCAGCGTGCGGCTTGAGTTGATAAATATCCCGTTTTCAGTGAAGATACATCGACAAACCCATTCAACCAATCAGTACCGGGCTGACAATGAAGGTTGGATGCAATAGATCTCTGTTGTTTTGTTTGGTTCAGTGTCACTTTCAATGCACACGGATATTTTCGTAAGTGTTTCAGTCTCCCTTAACTGATTCAGTGCGGAAGGATAATATATCGCCATATGTGACCTCCTCTTTGGACAGAAGGACGATATATCGCCATATTAGGATCATCGTGTTATTTGTTTTGTTTCTCGAGTATTCTGCAATTTGACGGACATTACGGACATTACATTATAAAAAATACTTATTCATTTGAGTGCGCACCATTGATCCAAACCTAGTTTTTGTTTGGCACTGAATCGGTTTAAGTACACATGATAACTCCAGCACAGAGCACTAACTTTGTGATACCGGGGAGGACCGAAATGTATATTCCAGAATCACACAAGCTGTAGAGACGCAGAGGCAGCAGGGCCGGGTTATATACTGGCCAAGACCTATTGACGCGTCCTCTTTGAGCGTCCTGGGCAACAGGTCCCTTCGGGGTCCTGGCTAAAGTCAGTAGGATCGCCGATTCCTCCAAAGTCGGAGAGTGTCTGCCTGTACGGCGAGGAACCACCAGTCTGCACACCAATAAGCCAGACATGGGACAACGGATACTCATGCAAACCTCAGGTCCTGTATGACATCACACTTCATCCGACGTACAGAACTTCGCGTTGGAGCTCAAGCCAACAAACACAAACAAGCAACACATGCTGTAGATATTCTTTTGTGAGTGGGTTTTCTCAATTGTGACATGTAACCTGGGTAGCCATCTTCACCTTTCGCCTTGTATTCTGCATCGGTGCAGAGGCCCTCAAACAGCTTACTCCAAGTGTTGTAACCTTCAGCTACATACTCATATCTTTTGTAGCTAAGCTTTCATTTACCCGTAGTTAATTTGAATAATGAAAATGTCACTTGTCGTCCCGGGAGGAAAGTGGAATCAACAAGCACACCTTTAGCTTATTATAGTTTGGGATTATTGACTGACTTTAGTCTACATTCCTCCCTTCTGTCTTCCATACACTATCTCTCTCTCTCTCTCTCTCTCTCTCTCTCTCTCTCTCTCTCTCTCTCTCTCTCTCTCTCTCTCTCTCTCTCTCTCTCTCGCTTTCTCTAGCCTTCATAACATACCCTGACAACAGTTTCCTCCAACAATTAATAACATGTTTATTGTTGAAAACTATGTCAGTTGTATGTATTGAATGTGTATATGTAGTTGATATTGTCTGCTAGTGTATGTGCAAGATCGGACTCTGTAAGTCGTATGTGCCGTATACTTTCTCCTGCTTCCTACGGCCATGCAACAAGACGTCACACATATAATTAGAACGTTCTCACCCTGGATGCTCCGTTCAGCTTGAGTCTGGAGGTAAATCCGTATTGAAAAAAAACTGTTCACCACTGTATCACCGTAAAGTAATGTGATCACGGTAAGTCTTATGCTTAGACCGGGTTTTCTTTGATTATTCGTTAATTAATAAATCCACCATGGAAAACACATAGCTAATGTCTAGCACTGTCTATTGGTCCTGCAAACGTTCTACACACGGTATTCCGTTCTTTTATGAACACCTTTTGTACGCATGGCAACTCTTCATGAATGATTCATTTGTGTCTTTATATTAATTTACAGTGTCATTATTTTCAGTTCTGGGTCATCCTGCCTTTTTATAATGATCGTTATTTCCATTATTTTCTAAACTTTCTCTGCCCCCGTGAAGTGCCTGATTAAAGTGAAAGTTCTTTCCTTTATTATCAACACTGCTTTCTCTGTACAAGAGACGTACTGTTCTATCTTCTTTGATATGTCAGGAGGTGTATTGGAACCTGGGTAATAAATATTAAATCAGGTGATTTAAGTCTGCTTCATATTACTGTTTATGTGAGTGTCTTTCTCCAGCCGTAATGAAAAGCTTCCGAAAGAATACTCTGACATAAGACAGCAGAATTCACTAAAGTCTAAACTATTCACTAATAGAAAGCAATGGTAAACCCTAAGCACAAACACATATTTCCCTATGCTAACTATTACTCTAAGGTTAGTTTTACCTTATATATAGAATTTATGTAAATCCCAGCATTGAAATCTATCAGCACATAAGCCCTTCTATCCCATTGCAAGGGATGATTTCTTTACTATTTCAGGATACATAAATATCTCGGCCCAGTTTTGGAACACACACTGCTTCAAAACCCGTTTTCCACTCATTTATACTCAGTGTCCAATCCTTCGTTGTTTGTTTGATCTACAATCAAATTTGTCGTAAGTCCCCACATCAAACGTCTGTGAATTCACGTATTGTTAATTGCTCGTTCCTTTCCATCCATCCGCTGTTTCCCTGGGTTCACCTACGTTAGTAATTCTAAGCGTCCGAATCCTTTGATTGCCGTCTCCGTTCGTTTTTCCACAACGCGTTCTCCCCGTTTCCCGTGTCCGTCCGATAAGATCGTCAGGCAATGACCTCTGCGAACACCTGTCCCTGAATTCTATACCTTTCGGTCACTGACCGGCACGTTGTCCTCGTTCCAGACAGAAAGCTCGATTGTTAACCCTCCTCATACCTTGTAATTAATCTTACTAGTTTATCAGGGAATCATTAACTCACAGTATCCCGTGACAGAAAACACAACCAATAGATTGCACGATTTATTTCCTGGCATATTTCGCTGCATCTCGTTGGGTACATACTGCAGAATTCACACAACATAAAGTAAAATAACTAAATTAATTCTTCAAGATAAAATATGCACACTTTGCACAGTAATGTCAGTTGTCTACCGCGGTAATTTTAAACTGACTTTCGTGTCTTTCTGTTTGCACAACACTGGCCTATATAGATTAATCATGATGGCTTCTGCAAACTTTAACAAGCTACTATTTTGAGTATTGAGACGCATACAAACATGGGGCGCAGAGGTGTTTCCAAGGCACCAGGGCCGGGTTATATACTGGCCAAGACCTATTGACGCGTCCTCGTCGAGCGTTCTGGACAACAGGTATACTAGTTAGAAGTTAAACTAGTTTCTCGTGCCACCGATATCGCCGATTACTCCGAAGTCGGAGAGTGTCTGCCTGTACGGCGAGGAACCACCAGTCTGCACACCAATAAGCCAGACATGGGACAACGGATACTCACGCGAACCTCAGGTCCTGTATGACATCACACTGATGTTGCACAACAGGATGCCTTCATCCGACATACAGGATTTCGCGTTGAAGCTCAAGCCAACGAACACAAGCTAGCTAGCTAGCATACAAACATTTCTCTATCTATGGAACACGAACACAATGAAGCGTTGCCGTTCCTAGTTATTCTAATGAGACGTAGAACAAACGGCATAATTCAAAGATCGGCGTACCCGTAAAGTAAACATGGACTGGCCAATACTTAAATTTTCAGAGCTTCGCACCTGTCCAGTACAAACGGGGCTTAGTACGGACCCTGTTTGACCGTGCCAGGACGATACGCAACCAGGACACACTAACAGCGGAATTTGAAACTCTGAAGAATGGTTTACACCTGAATGGGTACTCCACAGGATTTATAAAGCGCCACTGTCAACAGCCGAAACCAAAACCCGACGAAAATTCAGTCCCTAAACTCAAGGTATTTATCCAGTTAACCTTTCCGATGGGATGACGTAATGCAACGTCAACAGGACCAACTCTTTGCAGCAGTCGGCCGAACATTCTGTACTGCAACTCCAGTTATTAGGTACAGAGCCACACCTATTCCTACCCCAGCAGTAAAAGAATCTGTCTCTCTGTAAGCAAAATTCAGATGCATTTACCAATTCACATGCAGGTGCTAGTCTACCTACATCGGCAGAACAGAGCGGCAGTTAAACAACAGGGTGGTCGAACACATACCCAACTGGATTGACAAGATACTATACACAGGTGATGGGAACATGGCCAAGCCGACACAACACAAACCTCCTGCCTCATCGATTGAACTGCACGTTTTGGAAACCGGTCATGTGACTGATAGAGATAAAGCGCTTCGCGTATTGTTAATACACAAACTAGTCGCTTGTTAAAGTTGGCAGAAACCATCATGATTAATCTACATAGGCCAGTTTTGTGCAAACAGAAAGACATGATCGTGAGTTTAAAACATGCGTATATTTCAGTTTGAAAGATTTTTCTAGTTAATTTACTTTATGTTTTGTGATTTCTGCAGAATGTACCTGACGAGATGCAGCGATATATCATTATATGCCAGGAAATAAATCGTGCAATCTATTGCTTTTGTCTTCGTTTTTCAAAAAGCTTTCATTTGTTCTTGAATGTTTACATATTCAAATCTTTTGTAGCTAAGCTTTCATTTGTTGTTGTATTTTCACATAATCACATCTTGTTAAATTAAACTTTCATTTGTTGCTGTATTTTAACATACACAGAGTTCAGCGTGGCTGAGCAGACGTTGTAATCTTCATCCACAAAATCACATCTTTTGTAGCTAAGCTTTCATTTGCTTGCTGTATTTTCAAATAAAGTTCAGCGTGTATGATCAGACATTGTAACTTTCAGCTACATACTTACATCTTTTGTAGGTAAGCTTTCATTTGTTGCTGTATTTTCATATACTCACATCTTTTGTACCAAAGCTTTAATTTGTTGCTGTATTTTCACATACTGACATTTTTTTTTTTTGGTAGTAAAGCTTTTATTTGTTGTTGTATTTTCACATACTCACATCTTTTGTAGCTAAGCTTTCATTTGTTGCTGTATTTTCACAGAGTTCAGCGTGGCGGAGGAGACGTTGTAACCTGTAGCCACGCACTCACATTTTTTTCTAGCAAAGCTTTAATTTGTTGTTGTATTTTCACATACTCGCATCTTGTGTAGCTAAGCTTTCATTTGTTGTTGTATTTTCATATGCTCAATTCTTTTGTAGCTTAGCTTTCATTTGTTGTTGTATTTTCACATATAATTCAGCGTGGCTGAGAGGTTTCACGCTCTGACAATTTCTCTTCTGACTGCGACGGAGTGAATTTGTTCCACACGCGGGTCAGTTGCAATTAAATACTGATTTATAGTTCAAAAAGCAATGGCAAACTGCTGGATGTAAAATTGCCTAGTAAATAGCCAACGATCACCAGGGGCCAGATGTGATTGCAATGTCATGTAAAGGACATGTAGTTTTATGTTATTTTTAGTTTTAACATGCGATTTTGTTGTTGTTGCATTTTGCATATGTCATTGTAACATTTTCATTTCCCCCACTGTAATATCTCCCTCGCGCTTTAAAGCTACATGTTCACAAATTTAATTGCCACTTCCTACCCTCTCCTTGGTCGCATTTCAATGTTTAATTTTTAAATACTTGGATGTTTGATTTTCTTACTTCCTTAACATACTGTCTCCATCTTTTCACGTTAAATGTAGGATCTTACACCCCCTTTCTATCCACTTTCGTTTCTTATCGCAGCGTCTCCATGTTTTGATGTTACATGTGCACATGTATATTATGCCCCTCTCTCCTCCTGTCTAGCCACTTTCGTCTCTTATCGCAATTACACGTGATTCTCTGCCACTACGACCACACATTAAAGGTTACATTTTTAGGCGTCATGATTTTGCACTTAACACCCGTCGTTTAATGTTAGATTTCCGCTGTTTCGATGATGCACGTT
Source organism: Cepaea nemoralis (assembly GCA_014155875.1). Taxonomy (NCBI): domain Eukaryota; kingdom Metazoa; phylum Mollusca; class Gastropoda; order Stylommatophora; family Helicidae; genus Cepaea; species Cepaea nemoralis. The sequence continues at coordinate 72,240 of JACEFZ010027342.1, read as the reverse complement.
CATAAGCCATGTGTTAAGAATTTTACATGCAACGATTTCACACTTGAAATCTTTCTTTCCATGGTACAATTTCACAAGTTTGGCATGGCACGTGTTTCGATGTTGTATGTTCACGTTTCGTGGTTTCATTTTTGCAGGTTTTGTGTGTGTGTGGCCCAAACTCATTGCCAAGGGATGATAAATCGTCTTAAGTGACTGTTCGTATCTGCCATAGGCTTACATACAGTAGTTTTCCCTAAGCAAACCCCTTTAATTTGATATATAATACAACATGTCTGCTACTATATTGACAACTTTTAAGTCTGAACTGTGACACAACTCTACTTTCCATTTTCAGCCATCCATGTATGTTGTATCCAAACTTACTGTTTGTTTGGTCCTGAATCTGTTAATTACAAATGGCGCTGTGGCTTATGGGTAATCAAATTACGTGTCACAAGTCTCCGACACACCGAGTCGAGGGTTCGAAAGCGGTAATTTGGAAGCACAGCGCTGTGCGTTGATTTCGATGGTATGAGTCATCGGCCGAAATCAAAGGCAACGTATTAACATTGCCTAATATTTGAATAACGAAGACACAAACAAGAGATTGCACGATTTATTGCCTGGCATATTTCACTGCATCTCGTCAGGTACATACTGCAGCGAGATATGCCAGGCAATAAATCGTGCAATCTATTGTTTGTGTCTTCGTTATTCAAATTCACTACGGGAAAACATTGTTTTGAATTGCCTAATATATTAAAAACAATCCGATACATTTTGGGGTTGACTGCAACGTAACGTAGAGGACATGCAACTAACTTGTATATTAATTGTTGGGGACCTTGAGGTAACTGCAATGCTACGAGAAATACATTCGCGAGTATTGGTCTGCACTTATAGAAGTAGAGGAAATAAATGGAAGTTAAGAGATCACATTAGATAATATCACAATTGTAAGTGACCACTACAGTGACCACTACACCGGGATTCGAACCTGCTGAATTCATATGACGGACAGTGCCTTGCTGTACAAATGTACTTCGATGCACGATCAACTTCACCCCCCCCCCCTTATTTCAAAAAGAAAAGTGTCCTCTATAGTCAGGTCTATTCATCCGCCTGGACCACAACTATGGAAGATGGACAAAATTACAGCAACCACCATATTATTGTGAACGGATTAGGGTTGCCAGATTGTGTAACTGAGAAACCTGGGCACTTCTCTAAAGCATAAGAAAAATCATAGATTTTACAAAGATTAACATTATTACTTAATAAAGGGTAGTTTTAAGGCAAATGGTTCGATTTCATTGCACCTGGTTTTACCCAACAATGTCTCTTTCCGCAGAGCGGATGGCTTACAGTTTAGCTGGAAACTAAATTGTTTCACGCAAGGATTCATCACGTTTATTACAAAAGTTAATATAGTCTCAACGAAACCCTGACATGCCAGATTCATCAAGTTTATTACAAAAGATAATATAATCACAACGTCACCCTAACATGCTAGATGCATCAAGTTTATTACAAAGAATAATATTGTCTCAGTGAAACGCTGACATGCCAGATTCATACAGTTTATTACAAAAGATACAGTCTGAATAAAACCCTGACATGCCTTGCTGACATGCCAGAACTGATCAAACTACTCCTGACCCTCGTAAAACTTTGAAAGGAAATCTGAGAATTTGGAGTTCGCTGTGTCTTTGGAAGACATTATGACATGATTGTGCTGCTTCCAGTTACAGTTTCCACCCGATTCATCTGATCCTTTATAAATAGAAAGTAAATGACCCCAGTGTTAGTCGCATGTTTATTCTTCACAAATAGCTCCCGGATCTTTGGTCTGACCTTGCTCAACAGTTATGGTTATGCTGAAAATCCTTCACTGCATATTGTGTCTGTCTATACCAAGACGTATACAAGGTCAAGGCATATGTCACAACTGTATGTGAAAATCCTTCACTGCATATTGTGTCTGTCTATACCAGCCTTATACAAGTTCAAGACACACGTCACAACGTTATGTGACCATCTTTCACTGCCTATACCAAGCCTTATACAAGTTCAAGACACAAGTCACAACGTTATGTGACCATCTTTCACTGCCTATACCAAGCCTTATAGAAGTTCAAGACACACGTCACATCGTTAATGTGAACATCTTTCACTGCCTATAACAAGCCTTAAACAAGTTCAAGACACAAGTTACAACAGACGGAAACCGACTAACCGCATTGTCCCCAAGAGAATGAAAACGAAACTATTGCGATTGTGGGCGCGGACATTCGATGTCCAAATTCAACAGCTCGTTTAAACGTTGCATGTCCTCTGCAGGATGTTGCTATCAACCTCAACATCAGGTTGATTTTCTATGCACACTTTACATTCAATACATTGCCATTACTTTTTGAACTATAAGTCAACGTTAAAGTTTAGCCGTACGGTGTAAGGGTTGAAACCCCATACATCCTCGTCAGTACACCAGAAATTTAAGGTCAAATGCAATAAACCCCGCACCACGTAGACCTCTAAGCAGTTCTACCAAATAAAATTCCCCCATAAAATTTTATATTTAATGAAATTTATTATTTGACAGGAGCAGAAAAAAAGGGACAAGCTGGAGTCCGTAAAAATAATAAAAAACTGGGATTATCCCTAAAAAACGGGACGTCTGGCAACCCAAGACCAGTTTACCGACCACACGTCATAGACGTACTTGACGTATGTAACCACAGCTCTTGAAAGTCCTCGGACCAATTGGTCACCTCCATGTCATCAGATACCTAGCTCTTTTAAACTCCAGAACTTGGCTCTCATCACTGTGCTGGTTGGCACCGATTTACACCATTCTTCCGCCTTCTGTTTTAGTTTTTCCAACTCCGATTTAGGATTAACTTCACCGTTTACTGTTGGCATGGCAACCATCCCTGGGGCATTTTTATCCTGATAACGTTTGTTCTGTTGTGTCAATATGCTAGTACTAGGGATCTGTAATCAAAATCTCCGTGTCTCTGTACTTGTTGAACTTATCCAAGTCCGCTGTCCGAGGTCTCAAAGCTCGACATGCCACAAGCAGCGGATCGTTGTGTGGTTTCACTTTCCCGCCATTATTACGCAGTTCAAATGCACGCCCAAGTTTAAGAAGAGAACTAGGGCTAGAATTTTCCGTTGTGCCTATTCTTGAAGTCAGTTCAAATTGTAAGTATTCTTGTTCATTTTCTTTTATATATTCCAGGTATTTACGCAGTGGTTTACATTCAATAAATTCAATTTTTGCCGTTTCTGGCCGTTTGTTTCTCAATAATAAGTTTGTTGGATCTGAAGCTTTGCCGGCCATCTTTTCTACTTCCGGAACTTTCAATGTTGCCTTCTCGTTAGATTTACTCATAGCCTCAGCATGCTCTGACTCTTCCTTGTCTATTTTTGAAATCTTGTTGTCTGAAATATTCGTTATAACAATCTTTATTTCATTACGGAGTTCACCCCGAGATTCAGTTGGGTGTGAAGAAGAGAAAGCTTCAGATGTCAGGGTAGGCTTGTCAATGGCAAGTCTTGTTGACCTTTCGTCTGTTGAGTTTGCATGGATTTCATACCCAGCCTCCTCTCAACGCCCTCTCGTGACAACTGAAGGAACTTTTTCTTGGCAACGCTAGTTCCAGTTCTTTCTTAGAGATCGGCTTTGGAAATGAACGACTACGTGTATTGAGGCTCTGGGGATTGTGAGGTTTAAATGCCGTGGAATTCTTTATTATGCAGTTTTCTGCATCGACTAAACCCATCCGATGTATAATTCCACACATCACCAGATTGCTTACTTCTCAACCGGGAGAACTGTTTCGCATCTTTACATGCAGGAGTCCAAATACATGCAGCGTTATTTTTCAGTTGCATTTTTTTGTTCTGTAAACGAGTTGGCCTTGAGGGATCTTCACTTGCCTTTGACAGCGTCTTTTGTCCAGAAGAAGGTTTGCCTCCCTGGACACTATGACTTGCCTTTTTGTGGCGATTCTTCGGGTCTTCAGTAGTGATCAAATGTTGTGTATGATCAGTTGAAAGATTGTTCCCTGGGACAACAGAATAATGAAGTATGTGTCTTTTGTTCTTCTGTAGTGATGAAATGTTGTGTAGGGTCAGGTGAAGGATATCCCCCAGGGATAGCATAACTTGTCTTTCTCTTGTGAATCGTCGGTTCTTCACTAGTGATAGCATGTTGAATAGGATTAGGTAAAGGATTGTCGGCAGGGACAATATTAGCAGTTACTTTTGTGTGGGAGATCTTCTGTCCTTCGTTATTGATCAAATGTTGAATAGCGTCAAACGAATGATTGTCTCCATGAACAATATGATCACTTGTATTTATTATGGAAAGTGTTAGGTTGTACAGTAGAGATCAAATGTTGGAAAGAATCAGTTGAGAGATTGTGTTCAGGGGCATTATTATCACTCGTCGTTGTATAGTTGGTCTTCTGCTCTTCTATAGTGGTTAAATTGTTGGGTAGGGCCAATCGAAGGATTATCGCCAGGAACAATATTACTACTCAGTCTTGGTATATATCTTCTTCTCTTTGTAGAGGTCAACTGTTGGGTAGGTCCAATCGAAGGATTGTCTCCAGGAACAATATTACCACTTGTCTTGGTATACATTTTCTTCTCTTCTGTAGAGGCAAACTGTTGGGTAGGTCCAATCGAAGGATTGTCTCCAGGAACAATATTACCACTCGTCTTGGTATACATATTCTCGTCTATAGTGGTCGACTGTTTGACAGAGTCAAAAGAACGATTGTCTTCAGGAACAATATTATCGCTTGTTTCGGTGTAGGTCTTCGTCACTTGTGTAGTCATCAAATGTTGTGTAGGGACAATTGAAGTATAGTCTCCAGGAACAATAGTGTCAATTGTCTTTGAACGGGTCATCGACTCTTCGGTACTGATCATGTGTGGAATAGAATCGCCACAAGGCATACTAACAGAGGGAATATTAACAGTTGTCTGTGCATGTTTATTTGCCTCTTTGATTATTTCTGAAGGTTGGATAGAGACAAAGCACCGTTGCTCCGGTAAAGAAGATTATCCTTATCTGGTACAATGTCATTTGTTCTGTAAAAGTTTCCGAATGTTGGATACTGTCATAAGCTGAAGTGTCCCCAGTGAGAACAGCTTCGAATGTTTTGTTCTGAGTCATTTTGTCGTGGAAAGGATTTGCAACCTCTACATCATCAACACGATTTGAAACATCTACACCACCAACAGTTTCCTGATCTGGAGTAGAATTCAAAAACCGAAAGTCCATGTTTATTATTTTGATTATAATTAAAAAGTTCCTAAATTGTATTATTTTACGCACTAACAAACTAGACTCTCACGCTTCAGTTGTATGTAGTTCATTAGAGATACCACAGCTTTTGACCATTATTGCCAAATTGTTTTAAAAAAAAATAAAATCAGACGTTAGAAAAATTGTACTGGAGAAAAGCAAAATTACAGTTTCTGTAATATTCCAGTGACGGGCTTTTCGATCCACGCCAAATGACCTGTGGTATTTCTGAGATCAAGCTGCGATCTATGTATCACCCACAGTGATATGTACAAACCAAACTATGTACCACCCGAAGTAATTTGTGATATGCTCAGACTAAACTATGTACCACGTCTAGTAACTTGTGATATGTTCAGACCAAACTATGTACCACATCTAGTAACTTGTGATATGTTCAGACCAAACTATGTACTACGTCTTGTAACTTGTGATATGTTCAGACCAAACTATGTACCACGTCTAGTAACTTGTGATATGTTCAGACCAAACTATGTACCACATCTAGTAACTTGTGATATGTTCAGACCAAACTATGTACTACGTCTTGTAACTTGTGATATGTTCAGACCAAACTATGTACCATGTGTAGTAACTTGTGATGTGTACAAATCAAACTATGTACCAGGTCTAGTAACTTGCGATATATTCAGACCAAACTGTGCTCCAGCTGAAGTGTCTTTCAGTATACTGAGAATTAAATTGTGATAACAGTAATCCCAGTGCCCATTCCTTTGTCGACGCATTAAATACTCCAATCTTTATCTTAACCAATTTTCTTGTTCCTTCCTCATATCCACTTGTTATCTTATCCACACGTAAACCTAGTGCTGCTCTCCGTGATCGGATTACTTATCAATCTTGGACAAGAATAGATTGCTCACTGTTCTTGTACAGAGTTTGATAACTGCGTATGTTGTTAGTTAGTTTGTCGCTATTCCAAACTCACGGCAACGGGTTGCCCCATCATACTCCATTCCTGTGCCAGTGGATATCACACAAAAGCTCCTCACTGTCCCATGTGAAAAGTGGAACAGACAGGAGTCTCGATAAGCCAACAGCCCGCACAGGTATAATGCCGCCGCCAGAATGCAAATACAATAGTCTGCCCCGAAGAACACAGTTCATCGTCGATGGAAGCGGTAGTCACTAGAAAAACAGCAGCCACACATTACTGCATACGGCAAAACCAGTTAGTTCAGCAACCGGCGGCCGCCAATTTTCTAAACATTCAGTTCACGTCACGTCACAGACAGTAAAAGCACTCCACCAGCCCGCACAGGTATATTGTGCATAACTGTTTATATTGTGAGCAATTTGACTACAAACATCTGCGTCTTGAAGTGCTATTTGTCTTGCTGGCAGCCGCCGCTGAAATAGAACAAACACAACGTATTTTTCGGGTGTTGACAAGTATTTCGAATGTATTTTGTTCTAGATATACTAACGTATTTAACATTTATATTTCAGTGTATCCACGGAGCTGTATTACAACCGCCAAAAGTAATTACTAGTACATGGGCTTTAATACCCGGTTTCTTCTGTTTCTTTCGCCCATTACACCCCCCCCCCTCCACACACACACACACACCTTGGGGCACAGACCGTCGACCAAGTCACTCCAAGCCGTCATGTCCTTAGCTATCCCAGACAGCTCCGTACATTTCTTCCCCATATTTGATGTGTGACTGTCAACATCTAATGTATCTAATATCTTGACCTGTCTACGCCTAATTAATTTAATATTTTGACTGTTTACGTCTAATTTATCTAATTTCTTGACTGTTTACGCATAGTTTATTTAATATTTAGACTGTCTATGTTTAATTTATCTAATATCTTGACTGTCTACGTCTAATTTATTCAATATGTTGACTGTCTATGTCTAATTTATCTAATGTCTTTACTGTCTACGTCTAATTTATTTGATATCTTGACTGTCTCTAATTTCTGTAATTGTTTTCTGCTTACACCTACTTCTTGGAGGACTGTCTCGTTTGGTTTCCTCTTCGGCCTTGGTTTCCTTTGCATGTCCCAACGAAGCAACCACTTCTCAGCATTTCTTAAATCTCTCTCTCTCTCTCTCTCTCTCTCTCTCTCTCTCTCTCTCTCTCTCTCTCTCTCTCTCTCTCTCTCTCTCTCTCTCTTTCTCTCTCTCTCTCACACTAACTCTCTCTTTCTTTCCACACACACACACTTATATATATATATATATATATATATATATATATACACACACACACATACACACACACACACACACACCACACACACAGGTAGTCCGAGACGCATATACACATACATACACACGTATACACTTTCCTCACAAAACATAAACAGCCAGTCAATTCTCTAATGAACACTGTCGCATGAATAGACATTTACGAACTTGGCAACGCGAGCACATGATGACATATCTCGCCTTTGAATGTAAACAAAAGGCGTTAAAACGATTCTGACTTCACCTTGTCAAACCTAGTTTGTGGTTAGGGATCAATTTTGATTCACAGCTCCCAGTCGGTGCTCAAAATATATTGCTCACTGTTCTTCTACAGAGTTTGATAACTGCTTATGAAGGAAGTGGAAAGCTGGCAGTGAAGTCGTTTCTGCCAGGGTACGCTTAAGATAGGACACACCCAGTCCTACATAGACGGTTTCTGTCCTCGTGGCTACGTCCAATGGTGGTCCAATTGCGTGTTCAGGGAACGCAGAGACATGATGATCCAGGAGATCCGTGAAGGAGGTTGACACCATACCGGATGCAGACATCATACTTAAGGCAGACCCACACCGGAGGCATACACCATATCTGAGTCAAACACCATACCTCAGCCAGACACCATAGCTGAGGCATACACCACATCTGAGGCAGACGCCATACCTGAGGCAGACACCTTACCTGAGAAAGACACCATAACTGAGACAGACATCATATCTTAGGCAGACATCATATCTGAGGCAGACATCATATCTGAGACATACATCATATCAGAGGCAGACATCATACCTGAGGCAGACAGCATACCTGATGCAGACACCATACCTGAGGCAGACACTATACCTGGGGCAGACACCAACCTGAGGCAGACTTCATACCTGAGACAGACATCATACCTGAGGCATACATCATAACTGAGGCAGACACCATACCCAAGACAGACATCATACCTGAGGCAGACACCATACCTGAGGCAGACACCATACCTGAGGCAGACATCATACTTGAAGCAGCCACTATAATTGGGGCAGGCACCATACATGAGGCAGACACCATACCCTAGGCAGACACCATAACTGAGACAGACACTGTACTTGAGGCTGACACCATACCTGAGACAGACATCATACCTGAGATGGACATCATATCTGAGGCAGACATCATACCTGAGGCAGACATCATACCTGAGGCAGACATCATACCTGAGGCAGACAACATACCTGATGCAGACACCATACTTGAGGCAGACATCATACTTACGGCAGACACCATACTTGAGGCAGACACCATAATTGAGGAAGACACCATACTTGGGACAGACAGCATGCTTGACGTAGACACCATATCTGAAGCAGACACCATAACTGAGGCAGACACCATACCTAAGGCAGACACTACACCTGAGGCAGACACTAAACCTGAAGCAGATACCATACATGAGGCAGACACCATACTTGAGGCAGACATCATACTTGAAGCAGCCACTATACTTGGGGCAGACACTATACTTGAGGCAGACACCATAACTGAGGCAGACACTACACCTGAGGCAGACACTAAACCTGAAGCAGACACCATAACTGAGGCAGACACCCTACCTAAGGCAGACACTACACCTGAGGCAGACACTAAACCTGAAGCAGACACCATAAATGAGGCAGACACCATACCTGAGGCAGACATCATACTTGAAGCAGCCACTATACTTGGGGCAGACACTATACTTGAAGCAGACACAATAACTGAGGCAGACACTACACCTGAGGCAGACACTAAACCTGAAGCAGACACCATACATGAGGCAGACACCATACTTGAGTCAGACACAATACATGAGGCAGACATTATACTTTAGGCAGACACCATACCTGAGACAGACATCATACCTGAGACAGATATTATACCTGAGGCAGACATCATACCTGAGGCAGACACCATAATTGAAAAAAATTGTCTCATATGCTGTCCATGCAGCATGATCTCTCTCTCTATCTCTCTCTCTCTCTCTCTCTCTCTCTCTCTCTCTCTCTCTCTCTCTCTCTCTCTCTCTCTCTCTCTCTCTCTCTCGGCCTGCCTAGTTTACTCCATAGGAAAGGTAACACCAAAACATCTGTAACTAGTCAAGAAGCAGAAGCCATCGGATCAGCAAAGCAATGCTTTAACTATCCACCTGTCGGAGCTTCGAATCTAGACCAGCTGTCGATCAAGGCTTATGTCGTGGCATTTAGTCATTATGTTGAATTTCCGTGCATTAGGGTAAGGCTAGAACTCTCTCAAATTGCGCTCCTCCATCCGAAGACGTTGGTACAATGTCGGGTTTGGTGAGCGCCGCCCAACATTCGTTGCTAACAGAAATCACAACATAAATAAAAGGGGCTTCTCATAAGTCTTTAGCCTGACCATGAATGAGTAGGCGGAGAAAATTGAAATTTGGCACATGTGCAGCTCATTCAATATTTAATGGACATATGAATTATGAATTTACGTCCTCAGTTGGTTTTCCCGATATGATGCATGGCACAACAAACCCTATTGACCAGATCTGCACATCCAACGGTTAGTCAGAACAATGAAGAAATCAGATGCCAGGACTGTGATAAAATTCTTGATGTTACAGGGAAAAACACATACAGAAATACACAGGGAGATGGAGCTAGTGTTTTAGGAAGTCTGTCCTTCGTATGCTTCTGTAAAAAATTGGTGTATACAGTTTAAGTGTGGCCGTTTCCAAGTTGCTGATCTGCCAAGATCAGGACGACCGTCCTCAGAGTGCAAAGACACAAATGCTGCAAAAGTGAAGAAAATCATAGACCAGGATAGGAAAATGACAATTGCAGAGATATCGGGTTCAGCAAAACTGAGTAAGAGTACAGTTTTTAGAATTTTACACAACAGACTGAACATGAGAAAAGTGTTTGCCCGCTGGGTCCCACGCCTGCTGGCTTGTGAACAGAAACAAACACGCGTTTATTGCTGTGACCAGTTACTCAAAATGTCGCGGTCGAAAAACATGTTGACAACCATGGTGACGGTAGATGAGGCTTGTATTCACCATTATGACCCAGAACCCAAAATTGCCAGCATTCAGTGGAAACCCCGGGCTCGCCAAAACATGTCAAGCCAAGAGCACACAAATCTGCAAGAAAAGTGATGTTCACTGTTTTTTGGGACGTCAAAGGTGTCATATTGAAAGATTACATGCTTCATGGCAACACGGTTAATGGGCAGTACTATGCAGATCTCCTCATCAAACTAAGAAAGGCTGTGACCAGAAAACGAGCGATAGCGCATACGCAAATTCTGCCTTTGCTTTAAGACAACGCGCCTTCCCATAAAGCACGGCTTGTGCTGCAAACTGCCAAAGATTTGAATATTGAAATTCTTCCACACCCACCATATTCTCCACATTGGCTCCATCAGACTTTTTTCTTTTCTCAAATATAAAAAAAAAAAAAAAAAAAAAAAACAGCTGAAAGGAAATCGTTTTGACAGTGACGAAGATGTAGTACTTGCTTGTGGTAACAGGTTTAGTTCGAAAAATAGGTTGTTTTATTCTGAAGGTCTTTTCAAGGTCACGCAGAGATGGCAGAAATGCATAAATTCAGGTGATGGCTACATTGAGAAGGAATAAGCACTGTGCCAAATTTCAATAGTCTCCGCCTACTCCTTCATGGTCAGGCTAAAGACTTATGAGAAGCCCATGGTATAATCTGAGTGAACAATGGTCTTCCCAACCCCATGCTTTACGGCAAGTGTGGATTAGGTAAAGAGACATCATCCACACTGGACTAGACCAACCTACGGCACGCATGCTTAGTGTGGCATGTGCAACAATTTTCAATGGCATGCTGGGTGAATTGGAATACAACATATGATCCCCTAAAGCATTGCATTTTCAATTAGTTAATTAGTTAGTCACGGTTCCAACTTCACGGCAAAGGGTGTCTCCCCCCCCCCCCCCCCCCCACCAAATTTGCTCCGTTCCTGTGCCATTGAATATCATAGAAAAAGCTCCCCATTGTCACATGTGAAAAGCGGAACAGACAGCAGTACCGACAAACCAAATGCACGCACAGACAAGTACAGGCATAAGGCCGTGCCAGAATGCCAACACAACAGTCCGCCACAAAAATTACGGTTTAGTGACGATGGAAGCGGCAGTCACTAGAAATGCAGAAGCTTCAACGCATTACTAAATACTGCAGAACTAGCTAGAACAGTAACCAGTCGGCCGACATTTTCTGAACATGCAGTTCACAATACAAACAATCAAGGACATATGTAAAAGCACGCCACACGAAATCCACAGCTCACATTGTGGCTCCATGCACCTAACTCAGTAACTGGGCGACGGAACCATGTATTACCAGTCCAACATGACGAATCTGCGTAAGCAAGCCGTAGCCAGTAGCAAAACCACTCCAAAGGCCTTAACAGCTCAACCGCCTATCCGTCATGTTGGACTGGAAGATCAGTTAAATTTTGTTCAATCTAATAAACTCACCTTAGAAACTTTCTGAAGAGGTTTCAGGAATTGTTTGCTCTTGTCAGAGTCCGGAAAGGAGACAGAGATGCAGTGACATCGTTACGCCCGCCAGGCGACTTAGCTCCCAGAAGGGACGCCGTAACTTCGTTACGCCGCCAGGCGGATAGTGATTACCGGCCTGCAAGACTGCTGGCTGACAAGCGACCAGTGGTCAAGCAAGGACGACGCTAAACGCACGCATGCCTCGTGACGTCACCTGAGGTGAGAGGCGAGTTGCGTCTTAGCGGCAGACAGCTTGGGGACTTCGACTCGGACAGACGTGTGAAGAGAGAAAGGCGTTGTGTGGTATCTGTGCTGAAAGTCGAGTGTCTGGACATCTTGAGAGTGAGACGTTGTGAGCTGTATTGTGTAAGTGTATATTGAAACATCTAGTATATATCTTGTTGTGAACATCGTTCCGTATTTAATGTGAATAAATCCATCGAACGGTGTGTCGTTGAGTCTTACGTTAAATCACGTTGTATTTGTACTGTCTCACACTGTTAGGTGAGCGAGCCAAGTTTAAGACCCTGACATGTGTGGACGCGGGGGCTTTCGTCCAGCTTTGATATGAACGTGTTTTAGTGATTAACGATTTAAAACTAGAGTTTGTAAACGTGAATTTTTTTTCAAACTTTAAAGTACATGTAAATGTGATCGTGGAAGGCTCATTTTCATTATTAACTACATTGTTTAAACATGTGTAAGACTATTTGTAAACGTACAATGCATACATATTGTTTGATTTTGTAACCGTGTCAAACATTTGTGGTTTGTGAAACTTGTCACCGTTTTGACCTTGTCGACATTGTGATCTTGTCGCCATTTTGACCTTGTCGCCATCTTGTAAACTTGATGTCTATGTCCTTACTGAATGTTATCTTGATGTAAGTGATGTATCATCAATGTTGTAAAGTGTTAACATAAGTGTAGATTGTCTTTGTGCATTGAGTTGTGGAACGCGAAAAGTGTTTGGAAAGAAAGTAACTTGTTTTGAAAAAAAAAAATTGTTGACAGACAAACTTACGACATACAATTACACTCAACGCCATACAAACCTAATCAACACTTAGTGACAAGCAGGCACACACCAACGAATAGACATTAATTTATTTCTCTCCAAAAACAAAGCAGGTTTTTCCATACCATCCGAAACCGTGCCGTAGAGGTCATTCGTGGTTTTGAAGTAACGACCCTACAGTTCCTAGCCCGATTTCTAACCATTCTTCACCGCATCCAGGGCACTTGAGTATATTTTTTCTTTTCACATACTTTAACTATGCAATTTTAGGCACGCATCGTCAATAGAAATCAATTGTAAATTGTTCATTACTAACCACTTATAACATATTTTGTGTGGCTGGTATTTCATTGACATTGTCCATCATGTCTTCATTATTTGATTTCATTGATATGGGGATAAAATTACAGTTACATGGTGATGAATTAACACAGTGGAGTGAGCAGAAATACTCTGAATACCTACTAGTACAGGAGAAAGCTAATGAACGCGATGAAAGAGCAGCTGAAAGAGCTTTAAAGCAGGCTGAGGCTGAAAGGGCAGCCAAGCAAGTAGAGGCAGAGACCACCTTAAAACAAGCTGAGTTAGCAGCCAAGCAAGTGGAGACAGAGACCGCCTTAAAGCAAGCTGAAGTAGAAATGGCTGCCAAACAAGTAGAGGCAGACACAGCTTTAAAACAAGCAGAACTGGCTGCAAAGACAAAGCAAGCCGAATTAGAACTGACTGCAAAGGCAAAGCAAGCTGAGATAGATAGTGAGCTGAAGAAGGCAGAAATAGCAGCTCAGAGTAAGAGAGAAGAACTGGAGTTACAGTTGAAGATGAAACAACTTGACACTGAGACTGCCATTAACAAAGAGTCTAAGAAATCTGAAAGACTGGAGAAAGAAAACCAGTACAAGAAATATCAAGGTATTGTACGTAACTATACCTCGGGTGACTGCATTGCAGCTTTTACCCAAAATTTTGAAACTTTAATGGAACATTATCAAGTTCCACTGTCTGAATGGAATATTGTGTACATGAGGAGTTTGTCAGGGGAACCTCTTAAAGTAATTGAAACCATCCCCAAAGACCTCAGAAAAGATTACCATTATCTGAAATCTAAGATTATGGCACATTTTATGTTAGATGAGGCAGGTTACAGAGAACAATTCAGTAAGTTGAGCCCAAAACCGACTCAAACGTTCTCTGATTACCTCTGCTTAGTCCGAGATATATTCACCAAATGGACTTCAGCAGCTAAAATTGACAACAATTATCAGAGATTAGAAGATCTAATCATTAGAGACAAAATTGTATCATCGATTCCTTCAGCATTTTCTAAATTTTTGTTAGAGAACGAATGCACTAGTGTGGATGAGATTGAAAGACGTGGTTCGGCGTACTACACAGCCAACAAACATTGCTTTGCCACTGAAGCTACTGACATTAACTTTGTAGCAGCGGCTAACCATGACAAACCCTATAGTAGGCAGAAACCTCATAGACCTACTTCTGAGAAGTTATACCATTGCAATTATTGTAAATATTCTCATCATCAGACTGAGATGTGTGATAAAAACCCTGGATATCATACTTACCTACAAAACATGGTAAACAGACAAGATAAGGAGCGTAAATCCTTCAAAAGTTTGCGTAAATGTTTCCTCTGTAAGGCGTACGGACACCATCGGAAAGAGTGTAAAGGCAGGCATATGACCAACAAAGCAAATGCCGCCTTGTTTGATAGTTCGGCGTCTGAAGAAGAAGAGCCAGAGAAACATCCTGTGAACTCAGCACAGGCTTTTGACATATTCAGCGCAAACAAATGCTCTGTTTGTAACACCTTTTATGAAGATGGTATTTTAACATGCGGTCATGCCATCCCTATTGCCAATGAAGAAGCTAATATGGTAGTAGATTCAAAAGGCAGAATAAACATCCATCACGGATATGTGAATGGCAAGTCTGCTACAGTCCTTCGTGATACAGGCAGTTCACTCATTGGTCTGAAAAGAACATTCATAGTGCCTACAGACTATACAGGCAGGCACGTAACATGCAGAACATTCTCAGGAAATATTGAGAAATACCCATTAGCATGGGCATATATTGAAACACCTTTCCTCACTGGGAAAGTAAAGTGCGCTGTATTGACAAACCCAGTGTGTGATGTAATTATTGGAAATTTACCTGAGGTGAATGATAAACCTCATGACATAACATCCCTATGTATTGATGATAACATAACATCAACATCAAATGTCATCATTGAAAATGTCACACCACCTATTGATTGTATGGTAGCTAATGGAGCACTAAGTTCTCATGACATCATTGATACCATTGTTCCATCATCATCTGATATCATTGAATGTGTGAACGCAGTAACTAGAGCTACTGCTAGAGTGCAAGATGAATGTAAGCAAACTGAGGCTATACAATCACTCAGCCCAGTAACACTACCTACAAACACTATGAAGGAAACATTTGTAACAGCACAAAAAGCTGATCCTTCATTGTCAAAATACTTTAATCTGATCGGCCAAAAGCCAAAGGTAACCAAAATGCAAAATGGCATTTTGCTGTGAAAAATGATATACTCACCAGGTATTACACCAAAGGTGACAACACCACAGAGCAAACTGTTTTGCCAACAAGTTATCGCAAGCAAGCCTTACATCTTGCCCGCGATATACCTCTTGCAGGGCACATGGCATACGTTAAGACCAGATCTAGATTATTGACACAGTTTCATTGGCCCAAATTTTGCAGTGACATTAAAGCATATTGCAGAAGTTGTGACACCTGCCAGAAACTGGTAAAAAAAAGGTAAACAGGCAAAGTTACAAGTCACTGACTTAGCCAGTCGACCTTTTGAAAAACTATCGGTTGACATAGTGGGCCCTCTCAATCATACAACAACTAGAGGGAATAAATTTATTCTAACTGTCATTGATCAATGTAGTCGCTGGCCGGAAGCTATTCCGCTAAAGAACATAACTGCCAATGACATAATGGAAGTGTTCTTCCATATTTTTTCTAGGATGGGTTTTCCAGATACTATCCAATCTGATAGGGGCACTCAATTTATTGCCGCATCTACTCAGGCTTTCACCAAAATGTTGGGAGTGAAGCAATGTTTCAATTCCCCGTACCATCCTCACAGTAGCGGAGTAATAGAAAAATTTAACGGGGATCTAAAGCACATGCTTGCAAAAGTAACGCAAGAGCACCCCAATAACTGGGATTTATATCTACCAGCTATTCTTTTTGCTTATCGCGAGGTACCACATGCTAGTACCGGTTTCTCTCCTTTTGAACTTATCTATGGTGCCAAACCACGCGGCCCATTGACCATTTATCACCAAATGTTAACTGACTCTACTCCAGTACTTAAACCCATATCATCATACGTATATGTTACATCATTGCGTGAAAGAATCATCAAATCATGTATTATTGCAAAGAATGCACTAAAACTATCTGGTGCTACTTATAGACAGTATGCTGACAAAGGTAACAGGACAATAACGTTGACACCTGGACAGGACGTTCTTCTTCTACTACCTAGTGACAGACATCTATTGACTGATTCTTGACAGGGACCTTTCAAAGTGACGAGACAGATTTCACCTGTAGACTACGAAATCATAATAAAAGACAAACATAAAATATATCACATAAATATGCTAAGACCATACCACAACAGAGACAACGAACAAGACGATACAACAGCGTGTACAGTGATAATAGATCACGAAGACGACGATGCTAGTGACGAGATTCCAACACCGGCATTAGAAACGACAAGCTGCTTGAAGGATATCAAAATCAATCCAAAGTTAACTCAAGCAGAGACAAACAGTTGCAAACAGCTTATACAGCAGTACAACACCATCTTTTCCAACAACCCAGGACAAACAGAATTAGTACAGCATCACATCACACTCACATCAAACACACCCATAAGATGCAGACCATACACCATCCCAGTGCACTACAAAGAACATTTGCACCAAGAAATAATCAACTTAGAGAAAAACAACATCATCAGACGATCCCAGTCAGACTTCTCATCGCAAATGGTGATAATACGGAAAAAGGACAATACAATGAGACTGTGCATCGACTATAGGAAGCTAAATAAAATTACTGTTCTAGATTTGGAGCCAATGGCAAACACTGACGATCTTCTGACAGAACTGACAGACGCTAGGTTCTTTTCGACGTTAGATATGACTAAAGGATATTATCAAATAGAAGTAGACGAACAGAGCAGACATTTGACAGCATTTGCCACACCGTGGTGACTGTACGAATGGTGCAAACTTCCATTTGGGCTTGTTAATGCCCCCGCCACCTTCGTTCGTATGACACGACTTCTTCTTGTAGACATTCCTAACATAATTTGCTATATCGACGACATCTGTGTTCACACAGAGACGATGACAGAGCACATTAAGACGTTAGGACAGACATTTGAACGTATTAGACAGCACGGACTGACTGTAAAGCCTGCGAAAGTAGACATAGCCTACCAGGAAATAACTTTCTTGGGGTACAAAATATCCAATGGCTTTGTCATGACAGACGATAAAATTGTGTCCAAAATTTTAAAACTATCACTTCCGACTACTAAGAAACAAGTCAGAAGTCTTTTGGGATTGATAAATTACTACCGGCAGTTCATTCCTGAGTTTTCCGAACTGACCGAAGTGTTTACTAATTTACTAACAAAAGAAATACCGGAGAAAATTGTACACAATGAATGCCTAAAAATTGCATTTAATAAAGTACTTGCGTGTTTTTCTGATAATAGTGTCAACAATCTTATCCTGAAATTGCCCAACCTTCGTTTACCTTTCAGATTGCGTACAGATGCTAGCTCCGTGGCGATTGGAGCAGTCCTGTTACAAGAGTACAATAACATACTACACCCAGTGTACTTCGTATCCAGAAAACTAAAAGCCAGAGAACGGGCTTGGTCCATTCCTCAGTTGGAAGCCCTAGCTTTAGTGGTAGGTATAACCAAATTATCCAGATTTCTTCTAGGACGGCACTTCATCGTGGAGTCTGACAGCAGCCCGTTGCGTTTTATAAATTCAGGAATACCCTCAAATCATATGGTAGCACGCTGGTCTCTGAAGCTTCAAGATTATAGCTTTGAGGTTCGACATATTCCAAGCAGAACCAATTCGATTGCCGATCTTTTGTCCCGTTGTCCGACCGACCCAGTAAGCACCAATGTCTGAGTGCAGTGTGTGCAAATACACTCAGACCGACACAGCCATTATTGAGTGAATAAGTGTTGTTCTATTCACAAAAAGCTGTGCATTGTCTATAATGTGATGTGATAGGGGTTACCCCCATTATAAATAGTATTCTTATTTTACTAATTCATGTAGTGATTGTCCTGTATAATTGTGTAGTGTGTGGTAGAAAGCGAACTTTATTAATTGTATATATTACCAACAACAACAGTGTCACATTCGCTCAAAGAACTTACCTTAAGCGAACTATCCAATGTAACAGTGACATTCTGCAAGTGGATAATTCCAGAGATATTTTAATGACGTGTGCGAACGTGTAAACTGAACAGTGACAGCTACTCCATTGCAGTTAACCGAAATCCACAATGTTCGGTAGTGGAACACATGAACAGTCGATCGTAATCCAGAAGGTTTTGTGAAACATCTAAACACATGAACTGTAAGAAAGATACTTTCCGTAACTACATCAAACCGGAACAAGTGTGTTCTGCAAGCTTCTACATCAGCTGAGTTAATGTTTGTGTGTACTTCCGGATTAGTTAGGAATTTAGAGTAAAAGTAGCAGACGACAAATAAAAGTTCATACATTTATGACGATTCTAAAATGTTTAGGAATCTATAAAATGTAATACACGAATTGTGTGTTTATTTATTTAGGTAGTGTAATCTTAGAATCATATCTTGATTTATGTATTCATATTACCGACTTCTTCTCGTTAATATGAAGAAACGTCAAGCAATGACGCTAAGAAATAATAGAATTATTGTAAATTATTGTATTTCATGAATGTTAAAATTATTTCCCTTTCATTTGTGTGTTATTACATCCCTACACAAAGGGCCATAATTTGAAATGTATCCATTAATGTGTTGCGTATAAATAGACATGATGTTGCCAGATTGTCAACACTACAGGTAGACATCTAATGAGCATGGCAAAGGGTGCCAACGTTGCAGACCAACACGAGAGCTACTGACCAAATAAGGGCAGGGTTTGAGCGTTTTATACGACTTATAAAAGTCGTATATCAGTCTGGCTAGATGGTTTTTGTTTCAAGAACCATATTATTACTTTTTTTTCAAATTGCTGCGAGGTAGATGCGTGAAGCTGGTACTACTGATCTGACTGGGTCGCAAATGCAATTGAGGTAGTCAGCCATCAAGACGATGAAACCTGACAAGTGTTAAAGGTTGAACACCACATGTCGTTGATTGCAATGTACATTTCTTATATATTTCTATGGCATATGTGTATGTATTTGCATGTGTATATAACAACAAAAGGGTAGACTCTGACAAGGTTTAAATATTAACCCATTATGTATATATATATGAGACATGAAAGATGACATCTTTCATGAAGTTGCCGGGGGAGCGTGTCAGAGTCCGGAAAGGAGACAGAGATGCAGTGACATCGTTACGCCCGCCAGGCGACTTAGCTCCCAGAAGGGACGCCGTAACTTCGTTACGCCGCCAGGCGGATAGTGATTACCGGCCTGCAAGACTGCTGGCTGACAAGCGACCAGTGGTCAAGCAAGGACGACGCTAAACGCACGCATGCCTCGTGACGTCACCTGAGGTGAGAGGCGAGTTGCGTCTTAGCGGCAGACAGCTTGGGGACTTCGACTCGGACAGACGTGTGAAGAGAGAAAGGCGTTGTGTGGTATCTGTGCTGAAAGTCGAGTGTCTGGACATCTTGAGAGTGAGACGTTGTGAGCTGTATTGTGTAAGTGTATATTGAAACATCTAGTATATATCTTGTTGTGAACATCGTTCCGTATTTAATGTGAATAAATCCATCGAACGGTGTGTCGTTGAGTCTTACGTTAAATCACGTTGTATTTGTACTGTCTCACACTGTTAGGTGAGCGAGCCAAGTTTAAGACCCTGACAGCTCTCATATCTTATGCTCCCGCCTTGGAGTGGTTTTGATGTTTCGTGCGGCTAATGGTATGGTCTCCCGTGTGCGACAGGTCAAAAGGATAGAGACCAGGCGAAGTGAGACACAAACCTGCTACTCATCCGTAGACTAGGGACCATCAAAGGCTGGAGAAAGCAAACCTGAAAACATGCTTGTCGAAACTGAATGTATAGAATTACAGGTTTGACGAAACAATGCAATGTAACTCCTTTACCATGATGAATCGTTGGCTTAAAAACTGCATGCTGCAACATGTGGCATGCGATAGGATATATTAACAGATTCAGTGCTGCATTATGCACAGGGAAATGCTTTTACTATATGTCCGCAGTTGTTTGTGGTATGAATTGCATGTTCGGGGAAAATGGCGTAGCTGGCTTTGTCACAAAACGGATTGGTTTTTGCCATTATGCAGTAATGTGTGGCTGCTGGTTTTCTAGTGACTGCCGCTTCCATCGAAGATGAACCTTTTTTTTTTGCGTGGAGGACTTTTGTGTTGATATTCTAGCGGCGGCATTATGCACAGTGTACCTGTGCGGGCTGTTGGTTGACGAGACTCCTGTCTTTTCCACTTTTTACATGGGGTGGTGAGGGGAATTTTATGTTATATTCACAGGCACAGGAACGGAGCATAGTGGGGACGACCCGTTGCTGTGAAGTTGGAACCGCGACTAACTAACTAACCAACTAACTAACTAACTAACTAACTAACTAACTAACTAACTAACTAGTCCCAAACAAACAGTGGGTTTGGATCACACAACAATGGATGGCGAAAAATGCGAAGTAGAGGTGTGTCACAGTTATTACTTACAAGTTGTCACTATGGTAGCAGACACATTGTATTATAACGCAATGACAACAATTCGGGGAAATATAATCCTATGGCTGATACTGGAAGTCGCTTAAGACAATTAATCAGCCCATGGCAGTAAATCGGTGAATAGTTAATTAATTCACACATTATAGAGTAGTAGTTGGCACAGAAGAGCAGTTTGTTATTACTTACCAAACATCCTGATTTCTTACTTTTAAGAAATGAATGTTGAGTGTTTGTGTTCAAACACATCCGCTTTAAAATTGTGTATCGTTCAATTCTGCCAGTTGTTATCGAATGCCCACACAACTGCACGCGAAGGAAGTAAATCCTTTCATTCAAACAGATTTGCTAATCGGTTAAGTGTAAATGAATTTAGGAACAAACAGCAAGGGGCGGGAAAGGACAATCTCTGGGAGATTTTGAACTGGGTTTCTCGAGCGTACGTGACTTTTGTTTGTGAAGATTTATCACGTGATTACAGTAAAGTGCCGACTGCACGGCTGCATTCGGTGATCGATTCCTGGCTGTAGATACTGGAAACGTTTTTTGATGAAGGAAAAAACGTATTCGAACAAGTTTATTTACGTAAAATCGAGCAAACAAGAGGCATTTGCTACAAACATAGATTAAGGTTTACAATTTAATCAAATGATATTATTTACAAGAAAATCTTGGTTACAGAAATACATTACTAGAATTGTTAATGTAGTCGTGCAGCTCGATCTCTGGACTTGATTTATTTGATTTGTCTCTCCTATATCTGTTCGGGAGCCTGGGAAGAGCAGTTGCTAGATAACTTGCCTACCGGTCTGATGGTAATGTATTCAAATCCTTCATAAAGTGTGGATGTTTACCAGTTGATTTGAGCTTCCAGGCCGACCTAGTCAAACACGTGTACTTGGACAAGGTATGGACAGTAAATGTAGCCGGGGTGAAACTGATTGCACAACTCGCTGATTGGTCTTCTTCTTCTTTGCGTTCTTCCGGAGTGTTTTTTCAGATGTGATTGCGGTGTGCGTTAGGCACCCTTGGGTCGAAACCCTTAGGTCAACACATCCGGCTTTTGCGTGCATTTTTGACCAGGTTAGCATTCCTGGGCTGATTGGTCTATACTTGTGTGGGGCTAACACCACTGACCATATACGCCTCAAGGAGTGGACAAGGCTCATTTATTTTTCACTTAAAGCTGTTAAGTCTTCTGCAAGAGGCTGTTTTCATTTTGAGGCGTGTGTCTCTCACTGTTTCTAGGTCTCTCACTGTTTCTGTCTCTCGCTGTTTCTCTGTCTCTTACTGTTTCTATTCGTCTCATTGTTTCCCTCTTCTCTGGATAGGACATGGAGGCAGGTGCAGAAGATGTGAAATGATAGGACTGGTTGGCGTGAATTAGTTGAAGATCAGAACTCCAACAATGGACATAGGACAAAGAAGAAGAGGAGGAGGAGGAGGAGAAGGAAGAAGAAGAAGGAGGAGGAGGAAGAAGAGGAGGAGACGAAATAGACGAAGAAGAAGAAGAAGAAGAAGAAGAAGAAGAAGAAGAAGAAGAAGAAGAAGAAGAAGAAGGAGGAGGAGGAGGAGGAAGGGGAAAAAAGAGGAAGACTGAGTTGGCACCCCTCACAAATGCCAACAGGAGGAGGAGGGCAAGAAGAAGAGAAGGAGGAGGACAAGAAGAAGAGGAAGACTGAGTTGGCACCCCTAACAAATGCCAACAGGAGGAGGAGGAGGGCAAGAAGAAGAGGAATACTGAATTGGCACCCCTCACAAATGCCAAAAGGAACCCTGCATTGATTGTATTAGTGCATATCTGACCACACACATTGTCACTAAACCCTTGCGATAAGTTATCGTATCACTTGAATGTTAACTGTGACAATGGCAAATCTGATATTGGCATTTATCGCTCAGTCTCTTACCGTCTCTTAGTTTGTTTCATTGTTTCTTTGTCATTCACTGTCTGTTTTTGTCTCACTGTTTTATTGAATTCCACAGTTTTTCTGGTCTCCTACTGTTTCTCTTTGTCTCACTGTTTCTCTTTGTGTTACCGTTTCTTTGTCGCTCGCTGTTTTTCTTTGTTTCATTATTTCTCCGCAGCCTATTGTTTCTGTTTGTCTCATCGTTTCTTTTATTCACTGTCTCATTTTGTCTTTCTGTTTCTCTTTGTCTCATTGCTTGTTGTCACACACTGTCTGATTTTGTCAGACTGATTATCTTTGTCTCGTTTTTTTTCTCCATTCTCCATCTGTTTTTGTCTCACTGATTCTCGGACTCTCAGTGTCATTCTTTATCTCACCGTTTCTCCGATTCTCACTGTTTCTCTGCGCCTCACTGTTTCTATTTATCTCACTTTCACTCTGTCTCCGCTGTTTCTGTTTATCTCACTATTATTCTATCTCATACTGATACTGTTTGACTCACTGTTTCTCTGTCTCTCACCGTTTCTCTTTGTCTCACTGTTTCTCATTGTCTCACTGTTTCTGTTTGTCTCACTGTTTCTGTTTGTCTCACTGTTTCTCATTGTCTCACTGTTTCTCATTGTCTCACTGTTTCTCTTTGTCTCACTGTTTCTGTTTGTCTCACTGTTTCTCATTGTCTCACTGTTTCTCATTGTCTCACTGTTTCTCATTGTCTCACTGTTTCTGTTTGTCTCACTGTTTCTCATTGTCTCACCGTTTCTCTTTGTCTCACCGTTTCTCTTTGTCTCACTGTTTCTCATTGTCTCACTATTTCTGTTTGTCTCACTGTTTCTCTGTCTCTCACTGTTTCTCTGGGTGGGTGGTGGAGAATATGTGAGTGGGTGTGTGCGTGTCGGTTATGGGATGGGTGGGGGATGTATGTGTGGGTGGGGAAATGTGTATGGGTGGGGGATCGGTGGGTGGGTGGCGGCATGTATGTTTGCCTGAGTCTGTGTGAGTGCGTGGAGGTATGTGTGGGTGGGTGGGGGTGTGTTGGGTGGGGGTTGTGTGGGTGGCTGAGGGATGTGTGGGTGGCTGCGGGGTGTGAGGGTGGATGGGGGATGTGTCTTACAACATTGCAATATGCACTGTTTATGTTTACAACTTTCATTTGACAATGTTTCCTCCCCCCCCCCTCCCATGTTAATGTACCATACGTAATATGCATTGTTTATGCTTACACAATCAAATTGACAATGTTTTTTTTTCCCTATGTAAATTAAACATGCACATTTGATGAATGAAAGATGAGTGATCGAAAGGGCCGAATGTAAGACGGGCCTGCGTGCCCAATTTGTTACCCTTTTAAAATAAAGTTCGTTCGTTCGTTCTGTCTCTCACTGTTTCTCTTTGATCCACTGTTTCTTTCCTTGATATCACCATTGTTACTGTTTTCTTTATTTTCAAGGAGAGCCCTTTCTTTAGTTTGAGACATCGCCATTTCTACTTCATGGTAAAAGTGTTGTATTTTATCATAACTACTACATGTTGTTGGTGCATATACTTGTATAATATTTATATCCATTGGTTTGCCTTTCAGTTTGACCATAATAACTGTATCTGAAACACACCAGTAACACGATGTTAGGCGCACATATTTTTCGACCAATCGGCACTTGGTGGGTGATGGAGTCTTTATCACCCTAGTCGCCTTTCTGTGAAGAAAATATCTTGGTTTCCTACTTCATGATGGGTCGGCCTGGGAGCGCTAGTCAAATATTTAAAGCAATTAAAAAAAAAAACATCATAGCCTTGATGGCGATTCGAGTGCATGATCTGCAGGAAAAGCGGGTTGGTCACAGCGCTACCGGGAGTCTCGTCACTTTGTGTCTCACCATGTCTCGTTTTTCACGGTATCTTTTTTCTCTATTTCTCTGTCTTTCACCGTTCATCTTTCTCTCACTATTTCTCTGTCCTTCGCCGTCTCTCTCTCTCTCTCTCTCTCTCTCTCTCTCTCTCTCTCTCTCTCTCTCTCTCTCTCTCTTTTTGACGTTCTCTGTCTTTCCTTGTATCTCTTTGAGTAACCGTATCTCAGTTTTACATTGTATCTCTTTGTCTCACCGTTTATCTGTCTTTCAGTGTAAATTTTCGTCTCACAGTTTCTCTGTCTTTCACTGTATATCTTTGTTTCATCATTTCTCCGTCTTTCACTGTAAGTCTTTGTTTCCCAGTTTCTCTCTCATTCACCGTATTCCCTTTGCTCATTGTGTCTCGGTTTCTCACTATCTCTTTGTCTCATAATTTTTCTGTCTCTCATTGTTATCTGAATCGCAGTGTCTCACTTTGTTTTCAAAACAATTAGGTATATTTAGCTCCTGCGAAAAGAAGAGACATAATAGACACAGACACAATGTACGAACCTTACAAAAAACTCCATCTTAGGTGAAACTTATCCAAAAACCATAAACAAAAACAATCAATAAATATAAGTATTAAAATAAAACAATAAGTATTACAGGACAACAAAGCACGGTCGACGTTTCGGTTATACAAACCTTTATCAAGGACAGGACAACACAAACAGATAAAAAGCTAAATAAAACACAAAATAAAAATAAAGATACTACACAGCTTCTAGTTGGCAGGAAAGAAACAAAAATGGTGGATGGGTTGGTATCACTTTGTTTATACGTAAACCACCATCTCTCTTTGTCTCATCAAATGCATGCCTCTCACTGTCTCACTTTGTCTCCCTCTTTCTCACTGTCTTTCTTTGCCTCACGCTTTCTCAATTTCACTCATTGCCTAATATTTTCCCCTCACTGTCTCTCTTTCTGTCATTGTTTCTTCGCCTCTCATTGTTTCTCGTTGTTTTACGTTAATCCATCTTTCGCCTCATCTGTTTCTCTCACTCTATCTCTGTCTTTCAGTGTTCAACTTTGTCTCTCTGTTTTTTTTTTCTCCCTCTTGATCTCTCTACCTGTGTTCTCTCTCCCAGTTATAATCTTTCCGTCTATATAACCTACCATATATCTTTGTCTATCTCCTTCTAGCTATACCTTTCGTAATCATTTACTCGCCGTTTCCCTCTCACCCCCTCCCACTCCCGATACGTGTGCTCGGAAGTGTGTACGTCTGTCTGTCTTGTAGCCAAGCCGCTGGTATCCGCCTGTAAGCAATCTAGAGATTAAGACCGTCTGGCGACTTATTGTGTCACACTTTGAGTCACAATTCTAATCTCACATGAAGGCTATACTTCTGTTCTGTGCCAAGGTTTCCTTCACTGTCAGGATTATGTGCAGCCGAGGCCACCAACCCATCCACTCAAATAAATACACATACACACAGGAACGCATGCACGCGCGCGAACACATACCTACATCACTTACACAAACTCTTACAGTTATCCCCCCCCCCCCCCCCCACACACACACACACACACACACTCAATAATACCTAAATACTGCTAGACTGTAACTTGCGTGAAATGATGAAAATTAACAAACAATGCTCAAAGGTCCAGGGCTGTGGCAATCCAGCAGAAACACAGAACTATAATGCCAACATTATGGATGACTTGAAGGCCGTTGTTCAACATTTTAAGGCACTATTTATTTACCTGATTCGAGGTTGTTGCATATTCAATAACATTAGTGACAATTTACAATTCGTTGAAACCGTGCCTGTTATGGCCAGGCGGGACGGCATAAAAATATTAATTATGAACAATATATAGTTGAATATACTTGCAACGACTCTATCACAGTCCTTCTGTCCTTCAGCAAGCTGCCTATGAGTCACTGTAGCAGTAAGTGTATATGGGGTGGGCAAAACTACAGCACGCTTGAGCATCCGGGTGGAATGGGAAGAAAGATGCTCAAGTCGTGACGTAGTTGGTTGTTACGGGTCAGTTAACACCGGGGACTAGAGAAGAGATGGACGTATGATTTAACTGAGCAACATCTGGCTTGATTCTGAATAAAGTAACGTGGAGCTGGAACCGTCTTTGAGTTGTTGATAGTCCATCGTCCCTTCGCTGTACTGTTACAGTACAGCACCTTGCTCTGACATTCTAAGTCTCATTCTGATTTGCGCACATCTGTCCATGATGATGATCAGTCCACGGGGCTGATATCCATCATGCATTAATATTCTCGTGCTCCTTTCCAATAGTTGTTGGCCATCATAATAGTGTCCTGCCAGTATATAATATATCTCGTTCCAGAGAATCGAAACGTGCTGCCTCGCTCGTCAAGCTCCAAGATCTGACTGTTGTTGTTGACAATTTTTCTGACGTCTTCTGCTTTTTACGTCAGCCTCCTAGTTTCTGACAACATTTGGTTCGCGATTTTCTCACTGATTCTGTTTTGCGTCATTTCATCTGCGCTGCTAGTTGGCAAATACACACTCTCTCGCATACACATATACTCATTAAGAAAAATATACACATGCATACATACATAATCTCTCTCTCTCTCTCTCTCTCTCTCTCTCTCTCTCTCTCTCTCTCTCTCTCTCTCTCTCTCTCTCTCTCTCACTTGCTCTCTCGCACTTGCTCTCTCTCACCCATATCCTCATTCATTGATAAAGCAAATCACACACATACTCCTTCCCATACACACATAATCGACACATACATACACACACACACAAACGTGAGCTCACACTCCTTTCCTTAGCATACACACTTACCCCTAGAGACGTGTAGAGGAGAACATGGATTTGTGTGGAAGAACCTCGGTGTGTGTCATACAACCATTTATATTCATGTCTGAGCCCAACACACTCGTGTTTCAGCCCAATACAGTCATTTCTGAGACCCACATACTCGTGTTTCAGCCCCATACAGTCATTTCTGAGCCTCACACACTCGTGTTTCAGCCCCATACAGTCATGTCTGAGCCCCACACACTCGTGTATCAGCCCCATACAGTCATGTCTGAGCCCCACACACTCGTGTTTCAGCCCCATACAGTCATGCCTGAGCCCCACACACTCGTGTTTCAGCCCCATCCAGTCATGTCTGAGCCCCACACACTCGTGTTTCAACACCATACACTCATGTCTGAGCCCTACACACTCGTGTTTCAGCCCCATACAGTCATGTATGAGCCCCACACACTTGTGTTTCAGCCCCGTACAGTCATGTCTGAGTCCCACACACTCGTGTTTCAGCCCCAGACAGTCATGTATGAGCCCCACACACTCGTGATTCAGTCCCATACAGTCATGTCTGAGCCCCACACACTCGTGATTCAGTCCCATACAGTCATATCTGAGCCCCACACACTCGTGTTTCAGCCCCATACAGTCATGTATGAACCTAACACACTCGTGTTTCAGCCCCATACAGTCATGTCTGAGCCCCACACATCCGTGACCACAACCCACCACAGACAAGAACCAGGACAGCCGAGAAGCAAAGAGAGGGGAAAGACACCTGAGGCGGAAAAAACCGACTCACAGACAGTCAGATGGGTAGTCAAACGTATTAAAGTGGAGCTGACTGACGAACAAATCCTGAAGTAGCTACAAGAAGAGAATCTCAACATCCGAATCTTGAAGCCGGGGCGGATTCTGACGTACTCCAAGATCCCTACTACGTTAGCGGTAGTGACGACTGAGGGCGGCGAGATACCACGCCAGGTATCGATTAACTAGAAAGTACAACAGCCCGAAGGATTAATTCCAGCAATCACTCAATGTTCAAGATTCCAGAGGGCCGGCCACAGCAGAGCAACATATCGCAGTAAGATAGAGATCTGCCGATACTGCGCCGATCACCACGCCTTCAAGGAGTGTCCGATGGAAAAGCTGGACACGGACTTCCAAGCACCCAACAACAAGAGAAAGCGCGCCAACTGCCTGGGCAAACATGGAACAAAATACTTCGGCTGTCCGTACCTCCAAAAACACAAAGACGTCTTAAAGATCGCCATTACCACAAAGACACCAAACAAGGAAGCAATGCGGAGGTGCGAGACAACCACGGGTATATCACAAGCTGAAAGAGATCAACTGCTAAACCAGATAGATGAGCTGAAGAAGGAAGTCAATGCACTGCTGACCCCGACTCCGTCCAGCGACAATGAAAAACTGCTGGCGGAAATAAAGGAGATCCAGCAAAACATCAAGCAAGAAGCGGAACATATGGCCGAGATGAAGAAGGAAAACGAAGAAATCCTACCAGCCATTAAATCAGAGAGAGAACTGCTATAAGCTCAAATGGAATTACTCCAAAACAAACCAACAGAAGCCATGCAAGAGACAACAGAGAAGCCGCAAGATGAAACGCAACATCCAACCGAGCCGGAACCGCAAGATAAAACCAACAGCCTAACCACGACGCCCGAGACATTCAAAGGGAAACCAACCAACCAACAACATAAAGCAGTGTGGATAATACAACTGCTTTATAGACTTTCAGCTTTGTTTGCAAGCTTATTCCATTTCTGTCCCATATATTCTTGTACAGTCTGCCAAAGGCCGCGCTGGCCATGGAGATTCTTGCATTCACTTCGTCATCAATTGTGGCAGCTTGTGACACAGTGCTGCCAAGATAGGTGAACTTGTCCACAACACTTAGTCTATGACGGTTCACCTTGATATTCCGCACGGTGTGATTACTGCCTGGAGCTGGCTGGTACATAACTGCAGTCTTCTGCAAGCTGATATTGAGCCCAAAGTTGGCACAGGCGTATGAGGAAGCTGAAACATTGTGTTTCATGTCTGCCTCTGAGTTGGCATATAGAGCGCAATCATCATCAAACAGCAGTTCTCTGACGGTGTCTCTGTTAGTTTTGGTTTTGGCTTTCAGCCTTCTGAGATTGAACAACTTTCCATCCATGCGGTAGTTAATGTCTATTCCAATGTCATTGTTCTCGAAGGCATTCGTCAGCATAGCTGAAAACATGAGGCTGAATAGAGTTGGTGCCAGGACACATCCTTGCTTCACTCCATTGCTGAAAGGAAAGGGCCCAGACAGTTCGCCATTTTCCTGTACTCTTGCCTGCATCCCATCATGAAATAGCCGCATTATTTGGACAAAATTTTTTGGACAGCAATATTTCGCCATAATCTTCCACAGTCCTTCTCTGCTGACTGTATCAAAAGTCTTGGTAAGGTCAATGAAAGTGGAGAACATTTCAGAGTTCTATTCCTGACATTTCTCTTGCAGCTACCTTGCAGCGAAAATCATGTCAACAGTTCCTCGTTCTTTTCTGAAGCCACATTGACTCTCAGGAAGACGACCTTGATAAAGATGGGCCGTGAGACGACTGAGAAGAATTCTGGCGAGTATCTTCCCTGCGATTGAGAGCAAGGAGATGCCTCGGTGGTTGTCACAGGATTGGCGGTTTCCTTTGCGTTTGTAAAGGTGGACTATTGATGCGTCCTTGAAATCTTGTGGGATGGCCTCGTTCACCTATATGTTTGTAAAGACTTGGTGAAGCTGCCCTGTTAGGACCTGCCCATCTGCCTTGTATATCTCTGCTGGGATGGAGTCAGGACCAGGTGTTTCCACTGGAAAGCTGCTGGATGGCTTTGTTTACTTCCACTATGGTTGGCAGGTCATCAAGTGTATCATTAGTAAGAACTTGAGGAAGGCAGTTGATGGTTTCATCATCGAAGAAGGAAGTTGCATTTAAGATGTTGCTGAAATGCTCTGCCCAGCGTTGAAGGATTTCTTTCTTATCGGTGACCAATGTTCCCCCATCTGCACTGAGGAGGGGAACTATGCCTGGTGTTGTAGGACCGTAGACCGCTTTCCGTGAGTCGTAGAAGTTTTTCATATCATGTCTGTCGGCAAAGCCTTGAACTTCATCAGCTTTGTTGCTCAGCCAGGAGTCCCGAATGTGCCGAAGCATCATCTGTTTTTGATGTTGACTTCGGGTCATTCAAATGTGCCCTGAGGAGAAGATGTTTCTCGGCCAGCAATTGGTTGATGTCTTCAGAATTTTTATCAAACCAGTCTTTATGCTTTCGGGGGGCTGGACCCAGGATTTCCATAGCAGTGTTGTAAATTATGTCCTTTAGGGCTCTCCACTCTGTTTCCGCATTCTGTTTAGCTGCAGCATTTGGCTTGAGACGGTTTTCCAGCATGTTTTCAAACGACAGCTGCATTTGTTTTTGCTGTTTAGGCGGGTGACATTTACTTATTTATTTTTTTGCATTATTACCCCTTGGGGACGCCGTTGTGCTTTGATGTGTATGTTTATTTTCGAGATAATGAGACGATGGTCTCCAACATTCGGCACCACACATGGATGTTGTCTCCGAACGTCTCGTCTGTCACTCCTCCTGACGATGACATAGTCAATGAGGTGCCAGTGTTTAGAGCGAGGTGCATCCATGATGTCATATTTCTCGTGGGAAGACGGAAAATTGTGTTGGTGATCAGGAGATCGTGTTCGGCACAGGTTTGAGGGAGGAGGAGTCCATTGCTGTTACAATTTCCGACTCCGTACTTTCCAATGATGCCACTCCAGGAGGCGTTGTCCTTGCCTACTCTGACATTGAAGTCCCCAAGGAGTATAAGTTTGTCTCCTTTGGGAACAGATGTTAATACGCTGTGCAGGTCGTCATAGAACTTGTTTTTCACGTCATCTTCATTTGTCATGGTTGGTGCGTAGACACTCACGATGTTTGCATGCTTCTTTCATTTCAGCAGGAGTAACTTAATAATCATAAGCCTGTCATTTATAGCCTTCGGAAATTCAGCTAGTTTGCAAATCAGGGCCGACTTAATGGCAAATCCCACACCGGATTGGCGTCTTTCTTCGCTTTCCATTCCACTTCAGAAGAATGTGTAGCCGGCACCTACTTCACAGATTTGGGTTTCTTCTGCAAGTCGTGTCTCGCTCAAGGCTGCAATGTCGATGTTGTACCTGCCCAGCTCTCTCCCAATCAGTGCTGTTCGTCTCTCTGGGCCGGACGCTCCATCTCTATCAAGTAGGGTGCTTACATTCCAAGTTCCGATTGTCAAGGGAATATGGTTAGCTCTTTTAGCTTTATCTGTGTTTACTTTGTATACGACCGCAGTATAGGGTACCCACCAACCGCGTCTAGCTGATTACGTAATGATGGAGAAGACAATGTTTAGGGCACTTTTTCTAGCCCCTTCCTCATGCTATGGAGGTGAGCAGTGCTTTCCTATAGAGGGCTGCTCTGTCACTCAGGGGGCTGCCGAATCCCACTGCTGCTCCGGTCAGTAAAATACGACCATATCCCCTGAGCCGCCAGTGTGCAGGTCTGCGTTTACGACTGCCAGCGTACCCACGCCTTCTGCTTCGTCTCTCGCCCATCGCCACAGAGCTTGAAGGTGACATGTGAAGTTGGATGAAGAATTACTTGCACGATGGATTCGATTAAAGTGAGGAAGAGTTGCGCCATTCGTCGATCTCACTCTCTCGCCTGAGTCCATCTGAGTCCAGAGACAAGACAAGTCAAGACGACTGGAGACGAATACAGATGCAGCGGATGACCAGGGCATTCTGCGTGCTTTGATGTGCTCATTACGTTCCACAACGTTTTGCAGGTGTCGGATGTATGAGACTGATGGCTCAACCCCAAAGAGAGAAAGGATACAACGTTCCTTTTCCTCAATGTGATCCTCCCCGTTATTATCAATTAAGCTAGCACTGGCTCAAATGCTTTCTTATATATATATATATATATATATATATATATATATATATATATATATATATATATATATATATATATATATATATATATATATATATATAACCAAGGAATTCCTCCAGGGAACAATGTAACGTTTCCTGAAGGCCAACACTATCTTGTTGAGGTTCCTTGCTTCTCTTCTCTCCTAATTGATTAAAATCTAGGGTGTGTCTTATTGAACTATGACACGACAAGAAAATACTCAAAGGAGGAAATGGCCTCTTACATTATTTATGAAAACATAAACATGGATTATGGTCATTAAATACATTAACAACAACAATTGCAGTTAGATTATACATCAATAGGTGTTCATACAAGTACAAGAAATTTCATATCCCTGGATGCCTGAAATATACATTTTACTGACATAATTTCATTTTCATTCGGAAATGACTATCTTAACTTGCTTATCCTAGTTGTACTTCAGGGTGCCTGGATCCCTGATGTCACTAATTCTTTGAGCTGGTGTTAAGTTCTCCTAATGAGTGATAATTGTCTCCCTGGGTATAGGATAGTAAGTGTTCCTTACACTCCAGCTAAGTTACCTCTCCTACTGGGCTAGGAAACTGTTTGCAGATGAGTTCTCGTTGGGATACTGTTCTGCATCACTTTGTCCAGATACTTCACTCACACAAGAAAAGTCAGGCCTGGATCTAGATTCAGTCAAACTGCTACCTTCACCAAGTCCTGCATTCAAAAGTGCTGCATTCAAACTACTGCATTCCAACTAGTCAGGTCTGGATCTAGTGGTACTAAGCCACTATCTGAAAGTTCAGCAATCAACATACATCTAATCATACCATCAATATGATATTAGAAATGCAATGCTCCTAAGTAACCATAAGTGAAATCAATAAAATGAATCTTGATCTTAGAGAAAATAAACATAGAAGAAAGATAGTCTTGGTGTTCTCAATTAGTTATCACCAACATAGTTGTTTGCTCTCCCTCCAATCTTCCACTATCAGGTGTTCAAGGTTTAGCTAGCAGATGTGCAGTTTCATCTTCACCTATGCCTGTCCTTCAGATCTATAGTTTAAGTAATACTTTGATTGATTTGGAATTTGACAATTATTTTGACCATTCTCTTATGTACCTAGTTTAGTTCTCTACATCTTTATCCTATTCAAGAAAAAGGGTCTCATACATTATGGGTTTTGCAAATCATTGCCATTGCAATGAGTATCTGCTTATAAACAATATAAGTTCATTATGGTATCAATTCTTGTATAGTATTCAGGTGAGTTCTTTTCTAATCCAAAGTTTTACGGCGAGTATATTCTCTCCTCTTCACCGTGTATATACTAAGATTGTACTTCATTTATCATCATCATCATGCTCATTATAATCATTACATCATTCTATCATTATCATCAGCATCATCATCATCATCATCATCATCATCACATTATTATCATTACATTAATCATCATCATCATTTCATCATCATATCATTATCATCATCATCATTACAAACATCACCATCATTATATCATTATCATCTTCATCATTATCATTACATTCATCAGGACATTAGCCCATATGTTGTAACATGAGTGATCAATAATAAAATGGGGTTTTGCTTAAGATACAAAACCAGATGCTTGTAGTATGCGTGATGTGTAATATGGAATTGTGTCGTGCTTAGGGCACAAAACCAGATGATGGTACCATAAGTGATATATTATACAAAGTGTTGTCATGCGTCGGAGTGCACTAAATGATTAATTAGTGTTTGGGTTATGCCGAACAGATTTTCTGCTGATAGACAGGACATTACACATCAAAGTTGCCTTCTATCATGAGATTGATTGTTAGCTTATACCCTTCTCATCATGTTTCTTCATTCACTCATTCTCAGACATAATATTCATATGTATGGATGATCAATTCTATGTATCTTCAGACACAATCATATCTCTATGGATGACAATCAAGCATATGTATGTGTTTTGCACAGAACACATTCAAAGATTCAACAACAATGACATTACAATGAAATCTCATCCTTCATCAGAAATTATAATGTTTTCCTGGATGATAATTAGTCATTCATACTGATGTTTTTTTTACTATTGATACATTCACATCTGTTTAACAATAATGAAATCACACATGAATCCCCACAGCATGCTCTCAGCAATGACATAGATTTATGTGATCATTAGACATAATTATGAGATTCTCAAAGGATACTTCCTCATGTGTAGCAATAATGAACTTACACATGGATCCCCACATGCTCTCATAGGTTTATGTGATATACTCAATCCACATTCAGGCATTATGAATCTTAACCATTCTTGCATGCCGGTTGACTAAGTATTATTATGTGGCACAAATATTAATTCCACATGTTTACAACATTGAAAATACATTTGACTCACCACATGGGTGCTTTAACTCAACACACAAAATATGATACCTCTAGGAATTTATTTATCTATCCGGTGTCCATGGGATAAAAAAAAACTACTTGTTTGTTCATGTGCTCATGTCAAAAAATCTACTTGACTAATGTGCTCATGTAATTAAAAATACTTGACTAATACACATTACACTAATTTGTCTGACCAGTGTTAGCACATGTAAACTAGTTTTCTTAAATCTTAAGTTACTCACCACTCCTAAATCACTACTGATTGAGTTGAACTACTTAAGAAATATAATGTACACTAGGTCTAATGCTTATACATTAAATAAGTTGTTTACTAGAAGAAAAGGAAGCTCACTATGTTGTCCTAATTTACAGTTTATCTATGACTATGATAACTGAATATATTATTTAGTTTCACTAAATTAATTTCTTGTGAACTCACCACATGGTTTACCCACATTTGACTTACCAATTCTTCTTGGGAAATAGGCTCACAGACTAACTAATCTAATATAAAATATAGCATTATTTACCTGCATTCTTTTGAATGGCTGTAAACACTGACACTGGTTTCAGGCTTTTAGATTCAGCGTTGTTCAACTTCGCTGTAGGTTTCTACTTCTGTTGTCTTTCACGAATGGATTATATCATTTCATTTCGTTTGTAGATGTTGCCGGCCATCTGCCAATGCCTTATACCTCGCGTCTTGTCTCTTGTCTAAAACAGGAAGATGTTTTCGTCTGCGCCATCTTTTATATTCTTGATCCAGTCCGTTTTTTTTTCGTATTCGCTCCGATTCGCGATATGTGCAGTTTTCAATCTGGGCGGTGTCGATTTACTCTTTTTCCCCAAGTTGAAATCGTACCGGTGGTGATTGCAGTTTATGTCTTGTACAATGGGTTTTGATTTGAGGAGATCTTGACAGCTAGTAACGGCTTGTGAGACAGTATACCACAGCAGGTAAACGCCGTCTTGCCCGTTGAATCATCAGTGATTTCATCCTCGCAGTCTGCCGAATCATGTCTTCACATGCTGAGTAGGCATACCCTAGTTCACCGCTTGGTTTGACACCAAATCGGCTACCCACGCCTGGTTTAGCCAGCCTCTCATATCTGTTGCCCGGGGGGGGGGGGGGCCGCTGTCGCATGCTGACAGCTACTAGGAGCCACAGGCACGAGCTGGATGTCAGGCTTGGACCAGTGGGGGATGGGTCCTGAAAAGGACATGAGAGTCATCCTTACCAAAGGTACTACCAATGAGTTCAGAAGTTTCAATTAGTATCAATTAGTTCAGTAATTTGCCATTAGCAGACCGCGTTGCGTTGGTGTTGCGTTGGTATCGGAGCCGGTCGTTCAGATAGCAATGGCAAACTACCGAACATAAACTTGCCAAGAGATCACAGCGGCAGAAATGCTGGTGTTGACTGTGATGTCATGTAAAAAGGATATGGCCCCCTACCCCCACCCCCCAAAAATGTTGCCATTGCTTTCTGAACAGCCATTGACTCTTCACAGTGTCAAAATCAACCGAAATAGGTCGTTTTCTAAACCGTCCGCGGCTTATTATGAACCCTCGACTCGGCGCGTCGGGGGGACTGAGGACACTGGGCGTATCATTATCCCTTAAGCCACAGCATATGTTCACACACACACACACACACACACACACACACACACACACACACATATATATATATATATATATATATATATATATATATATATATATATATATATGTGTGTGTGTGTGTGTGTGTGTAGCTTGTATGTAAGTGTTCGCGCGCGCGCGCACACGCACACACACACATTTATGATCAGTGTGTGAGCTTTTCCTATTTCTCACACCCCCCCCCCCACCACACACACACAACACACACACACACATCTTCCCTCTTTCCACTTCTCTACTCACGTTTCTGGCATTGTCTCTTTAATTTGATCTGAAATCCCAATGAAGCAACCGACAGGTCTCATTTAAGGGCGCCCTACGGTCTAGGGAGCCAGATTTAGAAATACTGAAGTCATAGTGCGAAAAATATTGAGACTAAACCCCTTGTTGAAGGGCCTCACTGGTTTAAATGTATCATGAAAATAATCAGACCTGGTCGACTTCTATATGATACTGAGAGGTGATAGAGGAGGGAAGAGAAGGATTGGCAAAGAGAGGTATAGATAAGAGAGAGCGAGAGGAAAGAACAACACAGAGAAATATAGAGTCGTAGACCGAGGCAAACTGAGAGAGACAGAGGAAAATAAACAGATAAAGGAACAGAGATAGGCAAAGGAACAAAGAAAGAGACAAACATTCAAGTACTGCAAGAAGGGAGTGCATAAAGCCATTTGATTGGCCACGTTAGGACAAGGCAATCGTCACGATGGCCTGAGTTAGTTGCAAATCCTTTACAGGACGTCGCAGTCAACCTCATAATTTTTTGACTGTAATTTCTTAGCAAGTTTACGTTCAGTAGTTTGCCCTTGATTTCTGAACGACCGGCACTCATACCATTGTATGAAAACCAACCCAAAGCGGTCTGCTTCCAAATCGCCCGCAGCTGTGTTTCGAACGCGGTATGCGGGATTGTGAATTACGTCTGTAACCCCTTCGCCACTGAGCCGCTATGAGTGGAGTAGGACATTTCAAAACGGCGTGACTTCTATGACATACTGTTAGGTCCAATGAAGAGGTACAGCACAGGCGACCAAGAGAATTGCATTGATCGCAGTGGTTACTACATCGAAAAATGATATATTTGTTCTTTACTTTTTCAGAATATATTCAAACACAAAAAAAAATGTAATGTTTTAATTTTAAGCCTCCTCATATTTCTGCCACATTCTGTACAACTATTTTATTACTTTCAGTATTGTCTGTACACATGTTCAGTGTAATTATTTTAGTGTTTCTCGCTGGGTCTGTACCAGTACTATAATTTTTCTGCTTTGTTGTGTACACACATTCAGTATAACTATTTTACCACTTCTAGTATTACATGCACAGATATTCATTACAAGAATGCTAGTATTTCTGCCCTTTTCAGTACACATATTCAGTATAAATATTTTAGTATTTCTGTTTCGATCTACACATATGTTCAGTATAACCATTTTAGTTTTTCTGGTCGGCCTGTACGTGTATTCAGTGCAACCATTTTAGTATTTCTTGTCGGGCTTGTATACATATTCAGTACAACCATTTTAATATTTCTTGTCGAGCCTGTATACATATTCAGTACAACCATTTTAGTATTTCTGGTCGGCCTGTATACATATTCAGTACAACTATTTTAATATTTCTGTTCGGGCCTGTGCGTATATTCATTACAACCAATTTCAATTTTTTTTTTTTCCTGCTCGGTCCTGCACGCATATTCAGTACAACCATTCAAGTATTTCTGGTCTTTCCTGTACATATATTCAGTACAACCATTTTAATATTTCTGGTCGGGTCTACGCTCACGTCGTCTTATTACAGGCGCGCCTACGTGTTACACGCACGCGGGATGAGAAAGTAATTAGCGGTAACATGACAGAACTTTAGAGTGAGCGAGGAGACAGCGCGAGCTGTACTTGGAAGGCGGGAGCGTCGGGAGCGGACATACAACATAGTGAAAGCCAGCGTTTGCATGACCAACACTTGTAACTAGGATTTCAAAGCGACTTCAGTTCATCGCGACTAGCGGCTGTTTTTGTTGAACTTTTCGAGTAATATTTGATTTGATGATCTTGCAGAAAACAGTTTTGGTTAGTGATGTTTAAGTGAGCTGTAATCTTAGTTCGTACATACTGCGATCTCGTAACGTTGATCTATTTGCCGATGTGTAATTGTAAACGTTAGCAATTTTTATGTAAGTGTAGTAAAACTGTCAATTAATACCGCGGTTCAAGAACAACAGTTAAGTATCTCGCCAGTTGGCGTGAGTGATCATACTTATCCACATCGTATGAACTCCAACGGCATGTTATCATCTCGTGTGCTGACATCTTTCCTCGCCACGAGACAAGAATACAACCAATTATTTCTGGTTGTCTTCCTCTATCTATCTTTCCACGGAAATTTCCAGTTGTCACAATATTTTCTAGTTTTTGTATTTTCATAATGAAGACCGTATCTTTCTGACGTTTTGTTATAAGCTGTCTATATGTTGAAGCCTCTTTCAAAATTAAATTACTCATCAATGAATTTTCAGTAAAATTATATACAACTACAGATATAACTCCTCTAGAGATTTCTGTGCTTGATTACTGATTGTCCAGCATTCGCAGCCATGTGTTAATACTGGTTACATGTCGTCGTTATCATCATGTGCCCTGCCGACTGGCGTAGTCCTTCATGGCTTTCCATAGATCTCAGTCCCTGGCGCTCTGGATCAACTCTGCTGATGATATTCTCTCACGTCACCATCTTAGTGCATCCAACATCATTTCTAATTACCTGCCTCTTTTCACACTGATCTTTCCAGTTGTCACTATATTCTGCAATGCCTCTCTTTTCATCACACGCCCAAAAAATGCTGTTTCTCTCTTCTTTTTTTTTAAATAGTTGTATATAATGGCACTAAGTAACATGCATGTATTCTTTTTCTAACTTTAAAAGACACGGATTTATTGTATAAATACTATGTATACATTATAAATATATTGTGCAACCTTGACACAAAGAAATCCATTTACCAAATGCTGTTCACTTCAAAATAGCTATAAATAAGATTTATAATTGATAAACAGCTGATATCTAGACACGTCGGGTTTATATATCAACATTTAAACTTACACACACTTAGATGCACGCCCGTTTAATTAATAATCCGCAATTTATAGTTTAATGTTACATTCTTCAAGAATGGTTTCAATGGCTTTCTAAAACAAAGTTGGATTGGATTTTTGTTTAAGTATTTTCTGCGCTGACACCTATCTTCTATGGCTGAAAGTGTTCGGGCCAGCAATGGGGGTGGGGGTGGCAATCAACCAGTCTCAGATCCCCGCCTGCCGCTCACCCCCATGCAAGTCTTCAAATTAAAGAAGAACTGGAAGGGGGTCAAAAGGCGTTTGGAGGATACTGGAGTCGAGATGCTGATACGGTGAGTTACTTAACGACATCTGTCAATGTTTGTGTGTTGTGGTCTGGCCGTGCTGTGTGTATGAAGTGATCTCTTGTGTTCTCACTTGAGCTGTTGACCCACTTTGTTGTTTTCTGCACCCATTTGCTAACATTTGAGCTTACAAAACGTTATTACAAATACCCGTAGCTTATTGTTATTTTTATTGTTCTTAATAATAATAAACCGGTCTCCCTAGTGAAGGGGTTAAGGACGTTGTTCGTAATCCCGTATACTCATGCACGGAACACAGCTGCACGAGATTCGGCAGCGGATCGCGTCGCGCTGGTTACTTACATAGGTATGTGAGCCGGTCGTTCAGAAAGCAATGGCAAACTACTGAACGTAAAACTTGCCAAGACATCAATAGCAG
Organism: Cepaea nemoralis; assembly: GCA_014155875.1. Classification (NCBI taxonomy): domain Eukaryota; kingdom Metazoa; phylum Mollusca; class Gastropoda; order Stylommatophora; family Helicidae; genus Cepaea; species Cepaea nemoralis. The sequence goes on along the minus strand of JACEFZ010027342.1, from coordinate 31,760 downwards.
CTGAAGAATGCTGATGTTGACTACAATGTCCTGTAAAGCATATGTGAGAAAATAAATACATAATAATCATAATAATAATAATAATAATAATAATAATAATAATAATAATAATAATAATAATAATTTAACAAAATTGTAAACGTCGTTTCTTTATAATCACCGCCATATGATGTAGATGCCTTGTAAAATAATGTGTGATGTATACTATACCAACCAACCAACCTGCCTAATAATCTACCTGTCTACCTAGTACCTACCTGCATAACTACCAACCCACTTGCCTGCCTGTCTGTCTACCTACATACCTACTTATCTAACTATCTACACACCAAAATATCTACCTACTTACCAACCTACTTGCTTGTTTTATGCCTGTCAGTCTGCCTACCCGCCTACCTACCGCCCTTCCTTCCTTTCTACCTATCTGCCTGCCTACTTACCTATCTTTCTTCCTTCCTTGCCTGCCTGCATACCTACCTACCTACCACCCTCGCTCCCTTCCTTCCTTACACCCATCGTTCCAACCTACCTACCTACCTACCGCCCTTCCTTCCTCCCTCACTGCCTGCATGCCTGCCTGCCTGCCTATTTGCCTGCCTGCCTGCTTGCCTGCCTGCCTACAGCCCTCTCTTCCTTCCATCCTTCCTTGCTTCCTACCTACCTACCCACCTACTTAGCTACCTTCCTCTGTCCGTAACTCCCTACCCTCCTACGCGTCCGTCTGTCCGTTTGTCTACCTGTCTGTCTCAAACACACACTCTTCCTCTATTTCTCTATCTCTATCTTTCTTTCTCCCTGTCCGACTTCATGCGTGTCTGCTTGTCTCGATACCTACTCCCTAAATACCCTTTTCACAGCAAAAACGTGCTTGCTATAAAGTGCACGTGGCAAAATAGGTGTGGATGGCTGTTATCTGGCTCCTTTCAGTATATTAGTTCTTATCCTAGCTGTCCTATGATAAAGAATCTCTGCTGTCCACTATGGGCTTCAAGAAGACAGTGAATTTCTTTAAAGAATAACTAATCTGTCTACAGAAAAATGACAACACATGATTACAGTGAACTGTATAACTTAAGATTTCAATAGAGACACCTGGTCTGACATTGAACAATTCACAGATATGAACAAAGAAATGTCTTTCTGTAGACAGAGGTGGTTCAGACGGATGTCCCAGCTGGATGGGGCATCATTGAGCCAGGAATTATACTTGGTCATCCAGAGTCAATGCAATGTCCAAAAGAACACAGACACCTTCATCTGGCGTGGTCATCCAATGTTACCGTATATTAGGACTTGGGACCTCATGCCACTCCGTTAGGAAGATGAAAATAGATATTGGAAGGTTGTTTGACCTCCCTCTTGATACTTGGAAAAGTACAACTGGTAGTCACTTTTCTCCAGACCTGATGATGATTATGAAGGTGCAATACTTGGCTAGACTGCGTGACTAGGGCTTAATGATGCCATAACAAAGGATGCCCTGCTTGACTTCCTGGGAATACTTCTGGAACATTCCCAGCAATTCACACGGGATGTTTAACTTTTAGATGGAGTGGTGTTTTACCAGACTCTGTACCAGACACTGACTTCTATTTGGTTGCCTTGAAATATCTTGGCATTTCTTCAGCCTTGAGCAATACAATGAATCAACCTTAAACTGACTTGAATTATACTGATATTTCACCAGCTTGGAACAACGCAATGACTTGAAATATATTTGGTTAACATTAAATAAGGAGGGTACCTGAAAGTACAATAAATCAGGAGTTACATCTGGATCAGCATATGTCGTAGGACCCTCCTTCCTCCCCTGATCATGCTCTCAGCTCGTTTGAATCCGGTCTAGTTTATGTAGACCAATCCAGCCGGCCATTTTCCCTCCTTGACTTGACCGAAGAAATTGATAATAGTGTTCTACTCTTTTCTTCTTCTTCTTTTTTTTTTCACGTTATGGTATATGTCACATTCTATCTGAGTGCATACGCTGGAAAATGTACAATAGGTCGAGTTCCTTGTCTTCTCATTTATCTGAATTACCAACGAAACAGGATCTTAACATCACTGACTAATTCGTTTCAATCACTCATTAGAGTAAACTAACAATTTACCTTTACTCTTAATGTTGTGTCTCGGCATGATTAAGTTAACTCTAGGAGTAGAGTTCCTCATCCGGTAGAGTAGACAATCCCTTTTCTATTACATTATTAATAATAAGAAATGTTGTTTCGGACCCAGTATGATTCTTTATATTTCACAGGAAAGTAATCTCTGGTAAGATAGGTGAGAATAAAGACCATCTATTTATTACGATATTGGATGAATATCTATGAGACGTATTTCAAAGTAAAATACTCAAAAGTCCTCCTGTATGGAGTAATTATATAATTCAAAGTCCACCAGAAGGTCCCAACCAGGCCATTTTTATGATGGTATTACAACATCTACTTCAAACTATCCCAAGTATGGATTCAGAGCAAAGCGACGGATGTTAGGATTATCGTAGTACATGATATATGGCACCTACGGGGTTGCTGATTGAGTTTTAAGTCAATTAAGTTTATAAACTAACGAATTTACATTGAAACAAACCCGTTTCCACAGTCTTAAATTCCCCATGGTGAGCCGGGAACAGCCGGCTGCTAGATTTAGGTTGTATTTTCCTCCAAAATGGAAGAACGCTTCGTGCCGTGCTAATTTTAGAACACAACTTGAGAATTGAGTTGAGTTAAGAACCGACCTCAGTGCACTCAGGACATTCCCATACGTGCTCAGTCACCTCGTTCAACAGCCAGCGAAGAATCATACTACTAATCGTTCCAACCACTATCTGATTTAAAGTTCTCCTGGTCTTCCCTTTCAGTTTTGATATTCTTCCAGAGTCCGTGCCTATCCCCCGCAATCTCATTCTTTCCACATACAGGTTCTCAATCTGTTCCCCAGCCTTCTCCACCTTGTTCCGCAAGCGCACGACCACCTCCCCATTGTCCATAGGTAATCTACTACCAAGAGGTGCATTCCCTGCTAGCCTATCAGCCTGTTCATTCACCCGCACCCCTGCATGGCCAGGGCAAAATATCCACACAATTCTCACAATCTGTAACCTCTGAAGCGACAATAGCCATTCCACACGAAACATTCCTTTCTCCACCTTACTAAGCATACTTTTTGAATCCTTGATGCATACAATGCATGTTGCAGTAGTCTCATCTAACCAACGGAATGTCGCTGTTACTGCGTCCACCTCCATTCTCATGCTGGAGGTCGTAGTTTCATATGCCAGACTCTTCTATTTTAAGACTTGTCCATTAGCACACCACCTGAGAAACCTACTCACATTGTCTTATTTACAACTCAAGTATCAAACTGTTCCATTAACTTCTAATATTTACAACTCAAGTCTCAAACTGTTCAATTACCTTCTAGTATTTACAACAACTCAAGTATCAAACTATTCAGTTACCTTCTAGTAGAGAATTTGACTTTTTCTCCTTTATTCACGTAGTAGATCAACATTGGTGGATTTCCCCCTATTGCATTACATTCTGCAGAATATTGAAAGCGTCCTCTCTCCTCGGGATCTTGAATGTGAACTAACAATGTCGGTCTTTTGCAGAAGTTTTATGAGCGTGTGTAAAACTTCAACTCATTTTAAGCACTGCGACTAACTGACTTTTCTTCAGTGCTTCACGGATCTGCGGCTAGCCATTCACCAGGAAACTACAGAATCTTGAGACTCTGTGAGTGACAATTATGGAAACCATGGCTCACTGGAATTATGATAGTGAGTAGAATCTCATTCTATCCTTCGTGTGACACGGAAATTCTCCCATACAGATTTCGTTGTCAGTCTCTTTCCCCCCCCCCCCCCCCCCACCCCAATTCCACATGAGGTGGAAATAGATTTGGGATGAGTTGGGAAGACCCAGGTTTTGTTACAGTGCACACACACACACACACACACACACACACACACACACACACACACAACTACACACACACACAACAACGCACGCACAACTACCGCTCTTACGCCCAGCCTGATGTAAGAACATATGCCAGAAGCTGTGTTGTGTCACAGCGAGCTCAAGTATTAGGTCCTGTATGCCTGTCTGCCAGATCATATTATTCTTGTGCGTCTGTCTGATGCCTGCCTATATATCTGTAGATCTACCTGTTTGTCTCTCTATGTGTCTGTCTGTCCACCTGCCTGCCTACCTGCATGCATATCTATCTGCATGTTTGCCTATCTATCTGCCCGTCTGTCTGTCTGTTACCTGCATACATATCTATCTGCCTGTCTCCTTGTCTGCCTATTTTTATGCCTGTCTGTCTGTTTGTCAGTCTGTCAGGTCTATCTGTCAAATATGTCTGTCTGTCTTTTTTTTCTGTCTGTCAGGTCTGTCTGTTTATACCGATCATGCACTTGCCGTACAGACAACATACACCGACTATATTGTCAATCAATCAATCAATCATGTGCCATGCCGGAAAGCGTGGGCGGTTATGACTCGCCATTTCACTCGATCACCAGAGTCGTGAATCAGCTCAGTGTTCCTGTCTCGTCCATGCCATGTGGCCAAGCCATCCAGATATTTTCCTCTCGGTCTTCCTCTTGGTCCCTTCGATCTTGCCAGTTGTCACTAAGTTCTCCAGTCCATTTCTTCTCATAACATGTCCAAAAAATTTGACTGTCTACGTCTAATTTCTCTAATCAATCTACGATTTTCATTTGTCTATATTGTACACATAGGTAAATTGTACACTCAGCTGGTGTGTCCCTGTTTTTTTGTTTCTGCCCTGGGAGTTGCTACTTTAAATCATCAACAGTTAAGATATGAAAAAAAAAGAGTATAATTAGCGGTTGTCTAGGATTAAACAAGTTAGGGAAGCAATGTAGGATTGAACAAGTTAGGAAAACAATGTAGGATTGAACAAGTTATCGAAACAATGTAGGATTGAACAAATTAGGGAAACAATGTAGGAAGAAAGAAGGTAAAGAAACAATGCAGTATTGAACAAGTTAGGGAAACAGTGTAGAATTGCACAAGGTAAGGAAACAATGTAGGATTGCACAGGTTAAGAAAACTACATAGGATTGAACAAGATAAGGAAACACTGCATGATAGCACAGGATAAGGAAACTATGTAGGATTGAACAAGGTTAGGAAACACTGTAGGATTGAACAGGATAAGGAAAAAATGTAGGCTTGAACAAGTTGGGGAAAAATGTAGGGTTTAACTGGTTAGGGAAATAGTACTATAGGATTGAAAAAGTTAGGGGGATCATGTAGGGTTAAACATGTTTGAGAAACAATGTAAGATTGAACAAATTAAAAAAAACAAAACAATGCAGGATTGAACATGTCAGGGAAACAATGTAAGATTGAACAAGGTAAGGACACAATGTAGGATCGAATAGGTTAAAGAATTAATGTAGATTGAACAGGATAAGGAAACTATGTAGGATTGAACACGTTAAGGAATTAATGTAGGATTAAACAAGTTAGATAAACAATGTTGGGTTGAAGTGATTAGGGAAACAATGTAGGATGTAATAAAATACGGAAACAATGTGAGATTGAACAAGTTAGGAGAACAATTTAGGATTGAGCAAGTTAGGGAAACAATGTAGGATTGGACAAGTTTGGGAAACAATTTAGGAATGAACAAGGTAAGGAAACAATATAGGAACGAACACTTTATGAAAACAGTGTAGCATCGAACAAGTTAGGGAAACAATGTAAGGTTAACAAGTTATGGAAATAATGTAGGAAATGAACAAGGTACGGAAACATTGTAAAATTGAACAAGATAAGGATAAGATGTAGGATTGAACAAGATAAGGAAACAATGTAGGATTGAACAAAAGCTGCTTTAACAAGTTAGGGAAATAAATGTAAGGTTGAAAAAGTAGGGGAAACAATATAAGGTTGATGAAGTTGGGGAAATAATGTAATGTTGAAGAAGTTGGGAAAACAATGTAAGGAAGTTGGGGAAAGAGATGTCAGGTTGAACAGGTTAGGGGAAATAGTCTAAGATGTAACAAGTTAGGAAAACAATGTAAACACACCGATTTAATGTGAGAACAAGCAGAAACACACACAGTTAAGTAATAGCGCGAACTGAATATGTTAAAGTAACAACTGTGTAGGACAGAATTAACGTCTGTTTTATGATCACGGTCGGAATAGAGTTTAACGCCTGCGCTGGCTGTCCACTAAAAGAAGGAAAGAGCGGCCATATATTCCTTCATGAATTCATCATCCAGTTCAATTCAGATTATCAACATTACGCCGCGGGCAACGGTGGACAGGAGTACCTTCCGCTTAATCTTTAAACTGACCCGTGATCGAGGGTCGACCCAGCCTTAAATGTGTACCAGGAAATGTCTTGGGAAGTTAAAGCAGCCGGCGCGAAACTGACCATACCACCAGCGAGTGCCGTCTGGTCTGTATAAATGAAGGTCTTGTACCTTACGGCCAATTCGCCTTAAGGTGTGTGAATGGGTTCTTTATTTTAAGAGGTCGACTGAATGGATAAGAACACTAATTCTTAAACTTCCGGCTTGTTTCCTACACCTGTCAGTTGGACCTAAGCGTCGACTTTTAGTTCAGTCAGCAATGACAAACTACTTAATGTAAAATTGCCTAGTAAATCAGCCTGCGGTTGGGGTTGATGACCACGTCGTTCTTACTGTACTTTTACAGCGTACACGTGACTGGGTGTTGTCATGTGCTCAGTTGTGAACAGATCTGCGCTGAGCAACTAACTGTGTCAGTCTTCTCCGGGCTCAAGTGTCCTGTCCCTTAACGACAAATTATCAGTCGTCTCCCGGGCTTCCGGTATCTCACGGCACTCGGCTCATTGTACAGTGTCTCCGTTGTTTTTTTTTCTGCCGTGAAAGTATCTGACTTTTGTTGTTTAATCTTGTTGTTGTTGTTATTTTCGTCATCATCATCATCATCATCATCCATCATCATCATCATCATCATCATCATCATCATCATCATCATCATCATCTTCTTCCTCTTCTTCTTCTTCTTCTTTCTTCTTCTTCTTCTTTCTTCTTCTTCTTCTTCTTCTTCTTCTTCTTCTTCTTCTTCTCTTCTTCTTCTTCTTCTTCTTCTTCTTCTTCTTCTTCTTCTTCTCTGCCTGCACATCCGGCTCTTCCTCTACCTATTCCTTCTTCTTCTTCATCGACCACCTTCTCCGTCCTCTATTATTTATGTAAAGTTGCTTGTGTGTGTGTGCTTTGCTTTACGTATGAATGAGTATATGGGCGTGAGAGAGAGAGAGAGAGAGAGAGAGAGAGAGAGAGAGAGAGAGAGAGAGAGAGAGAGAGAGAGAAGAGAGAGAGAGAGCGAGAGAGGGAGAATGAGAGAGAGAGAGACTATGTATGGATGAATAAATGTTTGTTAGTGTGTTTGTGATTGTGAGTGGGTATACGTGCATGCGCGGGAGTGTGTATCTGTCAGTTATTGAATGGGTGTATAACATTGCCAGTTTGTATAAATCATGTTTGTATGTATGTATATATGTGTGTATGTATGCATATTTTCATACATGTGTATTTGTGTGTGTGCGCGTGCAGGCGTTGGCACCCGAGCGTGTCTGCCTGCTTGTCTTATGGTAGTAAGCATCGTTTATTTTACAACATTCATTTGATAATGTTTGTTTTTCTCCCTATGTCAATGTAACATGCGCAATATATAATCATGTACGAAAGATGCGTGGTTACAAGCGTCGAGTGTAAGACGGGCCTCTGTGCCCATTTTGTGACATTTTGGAAAATAAAGTTCGTTACGTTCGTTTTTTTGTTCCTCTTCACCTCCTCCTCCGTATCCTTAAACCCCCTCCTCCTATTCATATCCTCCTCCTCATTTCCTCCTTCTCATACTCTCCTCTTCCTCATATCCTCCCCTTCTTTCCTGTTCTCTTTCTTGTTGTTGGTGTTGTTATTCGTCTTCTTTTTCGTCCCCGTTAGTCTGGTCTAGAATAGATATCTCCAATCGCCTCTGCCTTATGATGCTTTGACGAAGTATTATTACTATCAGCTCAGTTGTGTAAGAGTCCTTAGATATGGCAATTCTTATCCGTACTACATCATCTGTAGGAGTTGCAAAATATGTGCTTGTGGTAATGAAAAGTGGGGCTTATAAAGAAATAGCAGCCTTAGTAGTTTAGTGGCTAGACATTCGCTTCCGACCCGGAGGACACGGGCTCGATCCGCAGCTGGGCGAAAAGGAATTTTTTAAAAAATGACCTGGGTTTTCCTGCCCCTTTCCATCTCCTCTCGCACATTCCTAATATATTAATCTCCTCTCTTTCCATTTCTTGTCCGATGTTATCTAATGTTCCGTCGTCGCTTAACGTTCGAACATTTCATTTTGTCAATTTCAGTGTCCCTGTCCTTTTCTTGTGTTGATCTGTAATTAGGTGAATCATAATAAAATACGCAACCTTAAAGAAGGTAATTTACCTGTGTTTTCCTTCTTGGCTGTGACCATACTGGCCGGGTGACCGTAGCCATTGTCTCGTTAAAGAGATCGTGTGACTACCATCGCGAAACTTGAGATCATAACCAACAACTATCGGTCGTCTGCCCTCAAAATTTCAGCCACCACCTGCTTTCCGTGTTTTCTTGTGAACAACTTCCGAAAACGAATACGAAATAAAACAAATCCGCCCCCAGAAGTACATAATATTGTTTTCACTATTTCTTAGTGAAGTAGTTTGCACAATGTAGTTTGAAACGCCAGTAAAATACAGTTAACGAGTCCAAGTATGTGTGTTTAGATTACACTTTGCTATTTGAGCATTACGCAGTTTTTTTTTTTTTTTAGCATATCCTTTTTACAGGACTTAGCTGTCAACACCAGCATCTTTCAGCTGTATGTTGATCTCTTGGCAAGATTACGCTCAGTAGCTTGCATTGCTTTCTGAGCGGCCGGCTCACATACCCCGTAAGTTACCGATGCAATTCGAACCACTGCTGATTTGAATCGTCTATCACGTTACCTGACGAGAGTATACGAGATTACGGAGAAAAGTCATAACCTCTAAGCCACGAAGCGGACTGTTAGATTTTTAAATAAATACATCTCACTAATGGAGGCCAGCGTGGCAGAATAGATAAGAACACTCGCTCTTAAACTTCCGGTGTACTGATGACGAGATAGCTGGTTCAACCCCCACACCGGTCAGCTGGACTAAAATGCTGACTTCTCTCCCTTGACTTGGGGACGTAAATTACAAGTACCTCAGTAGTCGGAGTGGGTTCGCCAGATGGCGTGGGACACTGGTAGTAGGGAAAGCTAATCTACATGCACAAATCTGTCCAGTGCCCTGAAAGTGGCAGGACGTATATGGACTAAGCTTGAGTTCAAAGATAGGGAACGCAAAACCAACTCACTGATTGGGCTGTCGTTGTTGGAGATTTTATGGCTAGATTTGAGGTGTTAAGGTAATGTTTGGACATTTTAGGTCATAATTTGTCATTTCCCAAGTCATGCATACCTTAAACATTAATGTATGGCGCAGAAGCCTGGACAGTGATCAAGCAATTAGAAAATCGAATAAAGGCCCTGGAGATGTGGAAATAGAGAAGAATTTCATGGAAACGGAAACAGTCAAATACAGAGGTTCTAGAAAAACTGGGAATGAAAAGAGAGTTCATGAAAGAAATAAAAAAAGAGGCAAGTGAATTATTTCGACCACGTTAAAAGACAAACACTCTTATAAAAACTATACGGAAGGGTGAGGTTGAAGCGAGCAAGAGTAGACAACAATACAAGTGGGAGGATAACATTAAGAGATGGACGAAGAACAGTCTGACATAATGTATAATCAAGGCGTGTGAAAGACGGTGTTGGAGATCTTGCAGCCAACCATCACCGTGGAGACAGCACCTAATTGATTGAAATGCCTGCATTGTCTGCTGATTTAGTTCAAAAAGTCCTTGCTCTAATTATTACTAAGTCAATCAGAAGACCTTGATGTTACAGAGATATAAATTCCCCACTGTCCCATATTCACATGACTAATCTTCATAGCAACAAACAAGAGTGGCTTCAAATTGACAACCTTGACAATTGTTATAGAAAGTACCATAACCACGCCATTGTCTTGTAACCAGTCAATATTGTTATTAAGGATGTCAAGAGTTTTAGGCACGTGACATCACGATTACGGTTACGTAACAAACGACAGTTTAAAAATGGTCGCCTTACTTTTGACATGCATCAAAGTGGAGCAGTTTGCAGTTATCCGTTTTTTTTAAAAAAAAATCTGTGAAGGGGTGAAACCTATAAAAATGCATCGTTTAATGAACTTCCAGAATAGTGATGCATGCCTGTTAGTCCAGCAAGTGTACGAGTGGAGTAGGAAGGTCCAGTATGGTGATGCATGCCTGTTAGTCCAGCAAGTGTACGAGTGGAGTAGTGAAAAAGTGCAGTATGAGTGTATGCCGTGAGTCCACAGCTACGAGTGGAGTCTGGAGGAGGTTCAGTATGGTGATGTATGCCTGTATCCAGCCCAAGTGTATGAGTGAGTACGGGAGGTCCACAGTGTATGAGTGAGTAGGGATGCCTGTCGTCCTAGCAAGTGTATGAGTCGATTGAGTAGGAGGTTTCAGCGAAGTGTATGAGTGGAGTATGCCTGTTAGTCCACTTCAAGTGTACGTGTGAGTGCAGTTGAGTGCGAGGTCCAGCAGTTATGGTGAGTAGGGAGTCCAGCAAGTGTATGAGTGGAGTAGGGAGGTCCAGTATGTTGAGTGGATGTAGGAGTCCAGCAAGTTAGGAGTGGATAGGGAGGTCCAGCAACTGTATGAGATGGAGTAGGAGGTCCAGCAAGTGTATGAGTGGAGTAGGAGGTCTCAGTTATGAGTGGAGTAGGGAGTCCAGCAAGTGTAGAGTGGAGTAGGAGGTCCAGCAATGTGTATGAGTGGAGTAGGGAGGTCCAGCAAGTGTAGGAGTGGAGTAGGGAGGTCCAGCAAGTGTATGAGTGGAGTAGGGAGGTCCAGCAAGTGTATGAGTGGAGTAGGGAGGTCCAGCAAGTGTACTGAGTGGAGTAGGGAGGTCCAGCAAGTGTATGAGTGGAGTAGGGAGGTCCAGCAAGTGTATGAGTGGAGTAGGGAGGTCCAGCAAGTGTATGAGTGGAGTAGGGAGGTCCAGCAAGTGTATGAGTGGAGTAGGGAGGTCCAGCAAGTGTATGAGTGGAGTAGGGAGGTCCAGCAAGTGTATGAGTGGAGTAGGGAGGTCCAGCAAGTGTATGAGTGGAGTAGGGAGGTCCAGCAAGTGTATGAGTGGAGTAGGGAGGTCCAGCAAGTGTATGAGTGGAGTAGGGAGGTCCAGCAAGTAGTATGAGTGGAGTAGGGAGGTCCAGCAAGTGTATGAGTGGAGTAGGGAGGTCCAGCAAGTAGTATGAGTGGAGTAGGGAGGGTCCAGCAAGTGTATGAGTGGAGTAGGGAGGTCCAGCAGTGTGACGTGGAGTAGGGAGTCAGATTAGTGGAGTAGGGAGTCCAGCAAGTGTAGGAGGTAGTAGGGAGGTCGCAGTGTATGAGTGAGTAGGATAGTCCAGCAAGTGTATGAGTGGAGTAGGGAGGTCCCAGATGTTGAGTGATAGGGAGTCCAGCAAGTGTAGAGTGGAGTAGGGAGGTCACAAGTGATGGTGAGTAGGATGTCAGTCCAGCAAGTGTATGAGTGGAGTAGGGAGGTCAGCATGTATGAGTGAGTAGGTAGTCCCGCAAGTGATAGAGTGGAGTAGGAGGTCCAGTAAGTGATGATGCCTGTTTAGTGAGTACGAGTGATGCATGTGGGTCCAGCAAGTGTATGAGTGAGCAGCTGAGTCCAGCAAGTGTATGAGTGAGTAGGGCGGTTCCAGCAAGTGTATGAGTGAGTAGGAGAGGTCCGCAAGTGTATGATGGAGTAGGAGTCCGCAAGTATAGGAGAGTGAGGTCAGCAAGTGTATGAGGGAGTAGGGAGGTCACAGCAAGTGTATGAGTGGAGTAGGGGAGGTCCAGCAAGTGTAGGAGTGGAGTAGGGAGGTCCAGCAAGTGTATGAGTGGAGTAGGGAGGTCCAGCAAGTGTATGAGTGGAGTAGGGAGGTCCAGCAAGTGTATGAGTGGAGTAGGGAGTCCAGCAAGTGTATGAGTGGAGTAGGGAGGTCCACAAGTGTATGAGTGGAGTAGGGAGGTCCAGCAAGTGTATGAGTGGAGTAGGGAGGTCCAGCCAAGTGTATCGAGTGGAGTAGGGAGGTCCACCAAGTGTATGAGTGGAGTAGGGAGGTCCACCAAGTGTATGAGTGCAGTAGGGAGGTCCACCAAGTGTATGAGTGGAGTAGGGAGGTCCAGCAAGTGATAGAGTGGAGTAGGGAGGTCCAGCAAGTGTATGAGTGGAGTAGGGAGGTCCAGCCAAGTGTATGAGTGGAGTAGGGAGGTCCAGCAAGTGTATGAGATTGGAGTAGGGAGGTCCAGCAAGTGTATGAGTGGAGTAGGGAGGTCCAGTATGGTGATGCATGCCTTTAGCCAACAAGTGTACGATTGGAGGAGGGAGGTTCAGTATGTGATGCATTGCCTGTAGTCAGCAAGTATATGAGTGGAGTAGGGAGGTCCAGCAAGTGTATGAGTGGAGTAGGGAGGTCCAGCAAGTGTATGAGTGGAGTAGGGAGGTCCAGCAAGTGTATGAGTGGAGTAGGGAGTGTCAGCAAGTGTATGAGTGAGTAGGGGGTCCAGCAAGTGTATGAGTGGAGTAGGAGGTCCAGCAAGTGTATGAGTGGAGTAGGGAGGTCCAGCAAGTGTATGAGTGGAGTAGGGAGGTCCAGCAAGTGTATGAGTGGAGTAGGGAGGTCCAGCAAGTGTATGAGTGGAGTAGGGAGGTCCAGCAAGTGTATGAGTGGAGTAGGGAGGTCCAGCAAGTATATGAGTGGAGTAGGGAGGTCCAGCAAGTGTATGAGTGGAGTAGGGAGGTCCAGCAAGTGTATGAGTGGAGTAGGGAGGTCCAGCAAGTGTACGAGTGGAGTAGGGAGGTCCAGCCAAGTGTACGAGTGGAGTAGGGAGGTCCAGCAAGTGTATGAGTGGAGTAGGGAGGTCCAGCAAGTATATGAGTGGAGTAGGGAGGTCCAGCAAGTATATGAGTGGAGTAGGGAGGTCCAGCAAGTGTATGAGTGGAGTAGGGAGGTCCAGCAAGTGTATGAGTGGAGTAGGGAGGTCCAGCAAGTGTACGAGTGGAGTAGGGAGGTCCAGCAAGTGTACGAGTGGAGTAGGAAGGTTCACAATGGCATGACTTCTGTGAAGACGTACAGCATGTGGCGCACACGTGACCAAGAGAACTTTTCTACAGGAACCCAAGCACTTTATCGGCACTGAAGGACTTGTATTAATCGTCAGTGGTGACTACATCGAACAATTATACATTTGGTCTTTATTTTTTCAGAATGTATTTTACCCATCGATTAAAAAAAGATATTAAAGGTTTTCATTTGAAGCCCCCTAGTAGTATTAGTCACTTTTGCACACATAAAGGGCATTAGGCATATCGAGCTAAACTAATTTGTTTAGAGACAAAGCGGTACTCAGTGGGTTACCGCCTTTACTTCCAAAAGACACTTACAGGTACCCATTTTAGACTGGATGGAAATGGCAGCCCATGTGACTTTTTAACATTCGAAACCATCCTGATGTGGGTGGAACCCCAGACTGCCGGTGCGGTAGACGAGCGTCTAGCCGCGAGGCTACCGCGGTTCCCTGGTCTTCAGCCCAGGGATAATCAACAACACTATTTCTAGGAAGTTTGTTTCTTCTCCCAGGCAAATTGCCTTCCAGTGGTTTCAATGGTGATCTCAATGTTTCATAATGTGATCAATCTAAGACAACGCAATCCAATGCAATCCAGTCTTATGCAGTCCAATCCACTCCTGTTTTGTGCAATCCAACCCAATCCAGGCTGATCCAATCAAATCAAGTTTGCTGAAAGAAAAAGAAGGAAAAAAAAAAACTTCATTGCCTTGATTATCAGACAGACAATCAAACAAACACATATTGGGTATCGTTCAACCGGCTGTCATAGCCTTGGTTATCAGACAGATAAACAAACAAATCTTGGGTATCGTTCAACCGGCTATTATTGCATGGTGATCAGACAGATAAACAAAAAAATCTTGGGTATCGTTCAACCGCCTATCATTGCATGATGATAAAACAGATAACCAAAAACACAACTTAAGCCTCGTTCAACCATATTCCGTCATCTTGGTGATCAGACGCTTAAATATGAATGCCGTAAAATAGTTGTTGATAACATCCTTTATGTCTGTAATTGCTTGTCCGATGAATGCCTCTTCTGTCAAGTTCACGCTTGACATCCTTGGATATCATCACATGTCACAAGTTGTCATGCTGTTTACACACACATATGTATGTCTCGGAGTACAACGACTGAAACTCTTTTGTATGTCATCTTGATTACGGAAAGAAGCGATCAAGGAAATACACACTGAATGACCAGTTAGTAGTATCATTCTAAGTGGGATAAGAAGTGACCAGGCCATAAACAGCGATAATCATAATAAGAACATTCGAAAGATGCGACAAATGGCACACTTATTTAATCATAAGTTATTAGTATCATTCTGGGTACGGCAAGAAACGACCAAGGTCATACTCATTGAATCACTAGTTGGTTGTATCATTCTGGGTACGGCAGGAAACGACCAAGGTCATACTCATTGAATCACTAGTTGGTTGTATCATTCTGGGTACGGCAAGAAACGACCAAGGTCATACTCATTGAATCACTAGTTGGTTGTATCATTCTGGGTACGACAAGAAGCTACCAAGAACATCACATGAACTCCTCAAATTCATGTAGTCTTCCCTGAAAGTGTCTTGTACGAAACGTCGGAAGACCGTGAGAATACATCCACAGGTTTCAATCAGCACTCATAGTTCATGGGCAGAAGTAGAAATCAGTCGACAATTTAACCTAAGGAAAATTAGCCAATCCCAGTGATTACAGTTCTGTGTTCTGGTCTTCAAGGAGCATCGGCAGCCAATACCAGTGAAGGAAGCCTGGTGTTATTTTACTAGCGTCAAGAATTCTCCAGCCATTGATATTTTGTGTAAACTGTTTTAGCAACAAATTCAAGGGCTCGTCCGATTGTTTCAAGGACGGGTTGAGGGCCACTTGTACTTGTCACGAAGTTCAATGCTGTCTTTTCAGTTTGTTCTGTCTGTTCAGTTTGTTCTGTCTGATTAGTTTGTTCTGTCTGTTCAGTTTGTTCTGTCTGATTAGTTTGTTCTGTCTGTTCAGTTTGTTCTGTCTGTTTAGTTTGGTATATCTTGTTTGTTCAATTTATTCTGTTTGTTTAATTCATTCTATCTTGTCTGTTCAGTTTATTCTATCTGGTCTGTTCAATTTATTCTGTCTGTGTAATTTATTATATCTTATCTGTTTAGTTTATTCTATCTGGTCTGATCAATATATTCTATCTGTCTGTTGTGGTCGTTCTATTTGTTAGTTCCGTTTATTCAGTTCCCGCCTATCGAGTTTGCTCTATCTACCAGTTTAGTGTATTCTGTCGAATTTTGAAAGGAGAAATGACAGTACGATTCCCCCCCCCCCCCCCACCCACCCCTGTTAAATGCCTGTTGTAAAGTAATGCTACAGTATGTCTACAACCGTTTGCGTGACTATTGGGTGTATGTTATTCCCATAGTTTTACACGGAACACAGGTTTTGTTATATTCGTTGTAGTTGCTACAGTCCATTGCCAGGGCAAACTTTCAAAATTAGAAAACTAACCCAATAATGAAAATTAATTGTATTTGGAATTGTGGTATGCACACGTTGGGTTCTTGAACGGTGCATACGAGTTCGTGCTGAGATTCCCCTGGTGTGATCTGTGAGAGGAGACCGTAACACTTATGGGGATAACCGAAGCGACGAAACTGATTCTTGTGGGAACCCGAAGGCCTGTTAGATTATTTTCCTAGAATAATCTTATTATCCGTAACCACATTGTGAAAATAGAATTGGGATTTCCCGATACGTAACCCAATTGTGAAAATAGAATTGGATTTCTCTGGAACATGTTCGTTTAATTCGTTGTGACTAATTAACAACAGTACCATGGTGGTTAGAGTGTTTGCTTGCCAAGACATTGGTTTAGATTCAATCGCCAGCAGTGATTGCATTATTGTTTCCGATCAGTGAATCAGTGCAACCCTGGGCTCTAGCCAGCCGCATGGCAGAGTAGCGGATAATTTTCAGAATTTTGTGGGAATATTGTATGGGGAGGAGATTGATTGATTGATTGATTGATCTAGGAACCGACATCACAGCATTCGGGGCATTCTCATAAGCGCTCCGTCCCCATCCTCAGAAGCCAGCGAAGAATTCCAACCCCAATAGTACCAGTAGCAATCGGATCGGCCAGATCCCCTCGTCACTCCATGCTGTCGCATTGTTGCCAGACCATGGTGACCCATTTGCTGCTCCGAGGTGTACACGTGCTCCCACAAGGCCACACCCACGTCTGCCTTATCATGCATCAATACTCCACCAAGTTTTGCAGAGCCAGCCAATCTGCCCGCCTGTTCATTCCCCAGCTCACCAGAATGCCCCGGAGAAAAGATCCAGCCGATGCTTGCCACCCGTGGCTTCCGAAGCGAAGCAAGCCACTCGGCACGAAGCTTGCCTGTCCTCACCCTACTCAGCATGCTTTCTGAGTCAGTTACAATTGTATGGGGAGGAGAGGCGGAGATGAGGGTTATTGTCACCTCCATACATTTTTCTGTGACCTACATTGTGTGAAGACGTAATGTTTCGCAACCCAATGGCAGCAGTGATTAAACAGGCTCTAATTGCCCCTTACATATTTATTGGGGCAGCCACGGAGAGAGACAGACAAACCAACGAACAGGCGTAGATACAGAAAGAAAGACCACAAAATCAATAAACATACATCTAGACAGATACACGGACGAACAAACGTACTACTGACGAACAGACATGGATTAGACTTACACACAGACAGATGTCAAATAGACAGACGCCCAAACAGACAGGCATACAACTTTCAGACAGACAGACATACAGACATTCAGACAACAGACAGCTGTCAGACGAACAGACAGACAGGGAAGCAGACAGACAACTGTCAGACAGATGCACAGGCAGACATACAGACATACAACCGTCAGACAGAGAAGCAGACAGACAGACAGAAGTCAGACAGACAGACGGACAGGCAGACAGACAGACAGACAGACAGACAGACACTGTCTGACAGACGCACAGACAGACGTACAGACATACAACCGTCAGACAGATAGAGAAACAGACAGACAGACGTCAGACAGAAGTCAGACTGACGGACAGACAGACAGACAGACAGACAGTAACACGTCATCAGCCTACCATGTCAATGTCAGCGCATATGGTAAGCTTTGCCCAGCGGCCTCACGTACGTTGTTTGCCAACAACCAATCTAGTGTGATAGAATGGTTTTAAGCCACAAATCGACATCATAGGAAACGAGTATCGATCCTGTGAAAGTGGGTACTGGTCGCAACAGCTTTTCGCTATATAATTTGAGTTCTTACTTTGCTAAACTAAACCAAACATTTTCATTTTTTTTAGGGGTTCAACGCACTGGTGTTGACACACTGTAGATTTTGTGACGTGTTGTTAAATAATGTGACGTGGTGTAAATATTGTAATATGTTGTAAATATTTTGATTGTTTTAAATACTGTGACGCTTCTAAATATTTGAGTGTGTTGTAAATGATGTGAATGGACGTAAATATTGTAACGCCAGTTAAATATAGGTTGTAATACTGTAATATGTTTTAAATATAATCAACCAATCATGTGCCATGCCGGAAAGCATGGGCGGTCATGACTCGCCATTTCACTCGATCACCAGAGTCGTGGATCAGCTCAGTATTCCTGTCTCGTCCATGCCATGTGGCCAAGCCATCCAGGTATTTTCCTCTCGGTCTTCCTCTTGGTCTGTTCCCTTCGATCTTGCCAGTTGTCACTAAGTTCTCTAATCCATTTCTTCTCATAACATGTCCAAACAAATTTGACTGTCTACGTCTAATTTCTCTAATCAATTGTCATCTGTCTCCTGTAGTACTTAGTCATTGGTTTTTCTGTCTGTCCATGGTATTCTTTGAATTATCCTCAGAAACCATATTTTCATAGCCATCAGATGTTTTTCAACTTGACTGCTCATTGTCCAAGTTTCACATCCATACAAAAGAACAGGCTCTATGTAGCACCTCAACACTCTTTTTCTCGTTTAAGTTGACATCTTTGTATTGGTCAGTATGTTTTTCATCTTGCTAAAGGCTACTTTCGCCATGGCGATTCTTGTTCTAATCTCTTCAAGGCATCTCCCATCGGATGTTATGACTGTTCCGAGATAATTGTACCGATTCACTTGTTGAAGAATATTCCAATTTCCTTGTATATTACATTGTGGTATTTCTTTCTTCCTAGTGACGACCATAATATGTGTCTTTTTACAATTTAATTCTAACCCCAGTCGTTCACAGTGTGCAACAACCGCATCTACTAATTGTTACAGATCCTGCTCATTGCTGCAATCAATACTTATCATCTGAATATCCAATGTTATTGATGTTTCGTCCTCCAATGATGATTCCATTTATATTTTTTACATTTATGAAAATATTTTCACTGTATGGGGGAAAAAAGATATGAAGACATTAGACATCCCTGTCTCACATCTTTCTTAATAGGATGATATTGTCCCACTTCATTATCAAACTTTATGGCAGCTTGTTGTTTCCACTTAATGTTTTTTTATAAGTCTAATGTCTTTCCCATCAATTTGTAGATCTGCAAGCATATCTACCATGTTGACATGTCTTACTCTATCGAAAGCCTTTGTATAGTCAATAAAGCAAAGATGTATATCTTTGTTTACATCTATAGAATATTCAATAACTGATCGCAGCATATACACAGCATTTACCGTACCCTTTCCTTCTACAAACCCACATTGTTTTTCCCCTGTTTCAGGTTGTATTTTCTTACTCACTCTTTGCATGATAATTCGTAGGAAAATCTTTATGATTTGACTCATTATATTTATTTGTTCTTTGTTGATCACATTCCAAGGCTCTTGATTTCTTTGAGATTGCAATAAATACAGAATTACATAATTCAGAAGGTATCATATAATGTGTTCATCAGTCTGTTGACTTGATCGATTCCATATTCTTATAAAGCATTAATCATTTCTGTTGTGATGTTATCTGAACCTGGGGTCTTGCCAGCTTTCATATGTTTAAGAACTTGCCACACGGCATGTACTGTACAAAGACTTGTTAGCCAAGATTAGTTAAACAACATGTTTCGTCTACATGGAGATTGGAACCCATACGTGCAGGGGAGTCTTAAGTTTTGCTTTAAGTGTGGTGCCAGCTGGGAGACACATATGTCTGGACGACTCGTGTATAACCAATGTTTTACCAGAACTGTCTGCATCCATACCTTGCGGTTATGCTGGGGGACACGGAACATAATGTCACTTTGTCAGGAAGGCTATAATGTCGATTGTAAAAGCTTGGTAACTTAAAGATGCTATCTTTTTCGATTTTTCAAGTTGCTTTCGCCAAGCTTGCAGAGTCTATCTAAACCTCTATTGCACATGAGTGTTAATATTGATAGTATTTCTTTTCTTTTATTTCTCTTTGGGATATGTTGACACTCTTTCGTGTGGATAATATCCCTCCTTTATGCTCTCTCTCTCTCTCTCTTGCGTCCTCTCCCTCTCTTTTACTCTCTCTATCTCTCGCTCACTCTCTCTCTCTCTTTTACAGTCTGTCTCTAATTCTCTCCCCCCTCTCCCCCCCCCCCCCTCTCCCCTTCAGCTAATCCTCGTCATCCGGCGTGTCACATTTCCCTCATCCGCTTCTTTAAAATGATAAAACTGTAACCTCTTTCGCACACAGGGCGTGTCTTCTCCCTCACATCCTAGGCGCGGCGCGGTAATGACCAATGCATTATTAAACCGTTCAAAAATCTTGTAATATTTAAGAGCCCTTGCGCTATGCATGTCAATATTTAAACGGGAAACGGGCCGATAAAAGGACTTTCAGAAATCTGTCACTGTCGGTGGCCAGATTGGGCGGAATCAACGTTGAGTGCTTTAAAATGTCCACATAAAAATATATGTGCCAGATTCTATGAGCTCTTCACCAGGGTTAGATGGCTTTGACTTTTGATGGGACTAAGCTGAAGAATGGTTTTCGTAACAGTCCTTGCCGTGTGACGTTGGTGATCATGTCTGTCCACAGTTTTCTTTCTCTCGTGCTTTCAACCATTTCTGATATCGACGTTACTCTTTGCCAAGCTCTCAAACTGTCCACATCTTCTCTTTTGGCCTCCCGCTGGATTTCTTCTCCCACAGCCTTGTCGATGTGACAACACAATCCAGCTTTCCTCTTCACATAACATGCCCAAAGAATGTGGACTGTCTTCTATAGGTGTGAGTGAACTTCTTTCAAAATATCGTCACAGCTCTTTCTGTCTGTCGAAGGCGGTCTCGTCAATCTTATTTAAAAAAAAAGAAGAAAAAAACATCTCAGAGATATTAATGAAATGCTAATGCAACGTGCGGGTGTGGTTTGTTTATTGGTTGGTTAGTTGGTAGGGTGGTTGGTTGATTGGTTGGTTAGTTGATTGGTTAATTGGTTTGTTACTTGTTCGGTTGACTAATTGGTTGATTGATTGGTTGGTTAGTTGGCTGGTTGATTGGCTGGTTAGTTTGTTGACTGATTAGTTGATTGGCTGATTAGTGGTTGACTGGTTTGTTAGTTGGTCGGTTGATTGGTTTATTAGTTGTTTGGTTGACTGATTGGTTGGTTGTAAGCTTGTTTAAAATTTCAAGTGGGATGCGTCGTCGTTCATGTCGTCTGCCAAGGCTCCCCTCATACACCATATCTATTCAAGTGAAGGTGGTGTAGACATTTGTCTCCCCACCCGGTACCAAAGTACCAGCTCAGTGGGGACTGTGTTACAGGTCTTTCCTTCACATCACCATTTATTCGCCCTATTTACACTATTTATAAAATGCCTCAATATTTATAACACGTTATACTATCTATAAAGTAGCTCTATATGTACAAACATATCACTATATTTATATCTCGCCACAATGTTTACATAAAGTGGCAATATTTGGGACGCTCACCTGCAGTCCCACTAGTCCGGGAATCCATTCATGGGTGGATTCGGATTGAAGAAAACAATGGGAACATAGGGCTGTCAGGTCAACTCAACGTAAAATGGATACCAGGAACGATGTAATGGCATGATACTGACCAGATCTTCGGCCAGTGGTTGTTGATATTTTAAAATATTGGAGGTCAGCGGGGCAGAATGGATAAGAGCGCTTGTTCTTAAACATCCGGTGTGCTGATGCCGAGGTGGCGTTTTCAACCCCTACATCTGTCAGTTGAGCTAAATTTTGACTTCTTGTTCTTAACTTGCGAACGTACGTAACAATTACCTCTGAGGTCAGAGTGGGTTACCCTGATAGTGATGGGCAATGGTAATAGGGAGAGCTAACCACACGCAAAAATCAGTCCAGCTCACTAGAAGAAGTAGCTTGTGTATGGAATGCTCTTAAGTACAAACAAGAGTGAACACAACAAAAAGAAACCCCCCCCCCCCCCCCCCAAAAAAAAATAATATTAAATTGGATCTAGCAACAACTGCCAATTGCGTTTTAAGTTGTGTATATGTGACTTTTACTTTTTTTAACGTTATATTTACAACACATTCGATTATTTAAAACATACCTCAATATTTAAATCGTCACAATATTCACAACAAATCTCAAAATTTAAAGCACATGCTAATATTTAAAACGAATTACAATATTTACATCGTCTGAATTTTTACAACACATACCAATATTTAAAACATATCACAATATTCACAACAAATCTCAATATTTACAATGCACCACATTATCTATAAAATGGCACGAAATCTACACGGTGTCAACACGAGTGCATTGAAACCCTGAAATAAAAAATCGAACATTCTTGTTTAGTTTTGCAAAGAATGAACTCAAATTATATAGCGAACAGCTGTTGCGACCAGTACCCACTTTCACAGGATCAATACTCGTTTCCTAGGACGTCGATTTATGGTTTAAAACCATTCCATCACACTAGATTGGTTGTTGGCCAACAACGCACGTGAGGCCGCTGGGCAAAGCTTACCATCTGCGCTGACATTGACATGGTAGGCTGATGATGTGTTGCTTTGAACCACTATAGATTTAGACTTTCCTCTACTGTCTGTATGTTCTATATTTACTGTCTGTCTGTCTGTCTGTCTGTCTGTCTGTCTGTCTGTCCGTCCGTCCGTCCGTCCGTCCGTCCGTCCGTCCGTCCGTCTGTCTGTCTGTCTGTCTGTCTGTCTGTCTGTCTGTCTGTGTTCTTGTCCAGATTTTGCCATATGGCCAAACCGTTTCACGTGTTTATTCCTTTGTCGTTCGTTTGTTCTTCTCCCATCAATATTGCAGTTGTCACTAAGTGATCACATTTATTCCTCCTGTACAAAATTAACAGCGAATGCCGGCATCGAGCTCCGGTCCCACTGTGCTAGAGCTATTGTCAACAAAGCCGGGGATGTAGAGAGACATGATCGCCTGTGCCAACAAACAAGGCACTTGACGATACAAATATTGGTTAAGGTGCAGCTGCTGATGACGATGATTACCATGTCTATGCGATGATGATGATGATGATAACGATGATGCATGCGATGTTTATGACGATAGTGATAATGACAATGCTGATGATAACGGTGATTATTATTATTACTATTTTCATGACAATGATTTTGATAAAGATGGTGAAGACAATGATTTTGATAAGGATGATGAAAACGACGATGACGATTACCTTAACGATAGTGATAATTATGGTGATAATGCTGGTGATAACGATGCTGCTGATGATTATCATGACGATGATAATACTGATTTTGACGATGATAATGATGATAAAAAATGATAATAATATTGGTGATAACATTGACGATAACGTTAATAACAATGATGCCGATGTGCGAAACGACAGCTGACGCCACAAAACCCACACACACACACATTACGCGTATTTAACGTACAAAACCGTTGATGATGCAATAGTGCCTAATGTGATACCCACCATTCTGCCCCCGCCATCAAATGACGTATATCTCCCAATAAAACACTTCTGGCTAATCACATTAGGATGTGCCTAACAAAGCGTGTCGTGTTTTTTGTAACTTGCCATCTCGGTGATGAAGAAATTATTGTGATGTCGCGTAAATGAAAATAAAGTGTTTTCGTGTCGGATAGAAATAAAACTGTATTTCAAGCTCCGACTTGTTGGTTTGACAATTTCATTGCATGAACCTTTGAACAAGAATGAAGAACATTCGAACACGCTAATTACAAATGGAAATGTGGGAGTCTTTAAAGGTACCTGTAAGTTGACGGTAAATCAATATGTGTATCGATTAACAGTGGTATGTTTGTACAAAGTAACAATTGTCTAGAAACGTTCATTTATGTAAAGAGTATCAGAAGCCGAATGCAAAGGTTAAATATGATATGCAGATATATTTGTATTGCCGCTTATAAGATAATCAAATTCGTCTAAGCATGATCAATAGGCTATACTAAATTATATGGGATGATCAATTTCCTGGTTATAATTGAGTGTTTTTGTTTTTTGGTGTGTGGATTGATTTGCATGCTGGTTCATTAATTCTGATTGTTTTTCCACTCTGTCCTTTTGTGTCCTTGTATGGGTTTTAATTGAAACGTTGTAATTGATGCGCTAATGATGTTATCTATTTGTTGATTCATTTCATTGTTATTTCTGTTTTCACATATTCTGAGAAATAAAAGGGGTTCTACAGCAGTCCGGAAGTATTGATAGGCAGTCGTAGAAGGGAGGGGAAGAAACTGAGAGATTAGAAGACACACTTGACAATAGACATATAGAGGGAAACATCATACTGAGATTTGAATATTCAGAAATGTGTATTATTAATCAATCATGCATACAGATGATGTCAATCGAGCTGAGGAAACGAGTTCTTAGGAGCTATACTGAGCCAATCCTGACTTATGGAAGCAAATCATGGACAGTTGGTAGACATGTGGAAAATTATGTGAAAACTCTGGAGATGTTGTTTCATAAAAGATTGATACTAAAAGAGATGAGGGGGGGGGGGGGGGCTGTGTGGTCTCGAGGTATGGTGTCCGCCTCGAGTGCTGGAGGTTTCGGGTTCATGCCCCGGTGAGGACCGGGATTTTTTCTCCTTGGCTTCTAGTAATAAAATTTCCCCTGGTCTCTGGGTAGTGAGATCGGACGCCCGTGTGTATTATTGCGCACGTAACAAATCCCTTGGCAATTGGAAATCGAAAAAGAGTAGCCTAACGGCGCTGCCCGGGCAAAATTTCGAGTTAAAAATCTACCCAAAGTATTTCAGGATCCTCGCCGGTGCTACGGAGTTCGTGCACCGAGCTGAGTTTCTCCAGACTCAGGTTTGAGTTAGGAGGAGAACGGAGCAATTATGGGTTACACCCGTGTGCCGTGATGTTGATCCATTGACTAAACTAAACTAAACTAAAAGACTGATGAGAATACTCTGGACAGATAGAAAGATTAATGACAATATATTGAAAGAGTTTCAGCCATCAAGAGAACTGGTTACTCGCATCAGAAGAGGACAGTCCAACAAGAAACAAATTAAAATCGTAAACTGATTAGAGAAATTAGACGTAGACAGTCAAAATTTTTGGACATGTTATGAGAAGAAATAGATTAGAGACCTTAGTGGCAACTGGCAAGATTGAGGGGAAGAGAACAAGGGGAAGACAGAGAAGTAAATACCTGGATGGCTTGATGGCGTGGCATGGTCGAGACAAAAACACTAAGCTGATCCACGACTCTGGTGATCGAGTGAAATGGCAAATCATGACCGCCCACGTATACCGGCATGGTACATGATAGATGGAATGAAAGGGGGAAGTTGTAGTATGTCGTAACAACTTGAAGGTTGGAGGGGAAGAGAGGCAGGGGAAGACCAAGAGAGAAAGTGCTGGACAGTTTGATATCGTGGCATGGAGTAACTTTGGTATCATAAATGACTGGAAGCACATGAGACAGAAGGCTGTGGACTGACATGATCACGCGGCATGAGCTAAAAGAAGAACCAATTTGGATAAAATAATAAACACACCCGATCGTTATAATGAATCTAAACACAGAAGCTACACATAACATCTTATACGATTAATTGCCTGGCATGCGAGATATGCCCACTCTAAACACGTACATGAATAAAGTACTTTACCACTGTGATCATGCCGACATAAATTGCATGCCCACGATATCTAACATAACCGCTGAAAGCATTATCACAACACACACACACACACACACACACGCACACACGCACACACGCAAGCACCCACCCACGCACACACGCACACACAGACACACGCACGAACGCACCCCCCCCCCCCCCCCCCCACACACACACACACAATAAGGACAGCAAATAATCACAAAAGGCACAGAACTACAGAAACACTCATATACAAAACCCGTACGCAAGAAACCTTTAATTACAGCAAACACATTATATTCAAGCACACACGCACACGCAGACACACGCATACACAAAACAAGTACGAGGAAAGGAACTGATCACTTCACCTATTTTATAGTAAGTATAGGATGTTTTCTTTTTCACAGCTGTGTTCGCACCCAAGCCTAGTTAATACACGTGCTACTACTTCTAGTGCATTGGGCTGATCTTCTCGTGTTGATTCGCTTTCTCTATTACCAGTGTCCCTTGCCGTCAGGAAAACATATCCCGACTACTGAGGTAATTTGCATTTCCTTTACAGAACGTCGCAGTCAAAATCAGCATTTTTGCTTATGTGATCTCTAGGCAAGGTTACGTTAAGTAGTTTGCCATTGCTTTCTAAACGACCGGCATCCATACCATTTTGTAAAAAAATCAACGCAAGGCGGTCTGCTGCCAAATCGCCACTAGCTGTGTTTCGAACGCGGGTATGCGGTATTACGAACTGTGTCCATAACTCCTTCGCCTATTAGAGATGTGGTGCTAACCAAATAGTTTTAACACTCAAAACTCAGAGGAAAGGCCAGGCGGACACATAATCAGAGTGCTAATGGTACCAGCAGTATTGAGACGCTTCGCTGGCTGTTGCAGATGAGGACGGAGCACGTATGGGAGTGTCCGGAGTGCTGTGACGTCGGTTGTTGACTTAACTCCACATAGTTGTAGAGACTTATCGGCACTCGATAGGTTATGTGGTTGATGTCTCGACGACCGCCTTTACTCCCAACTTATTCTCTGGTACATATTTTAGTACAAGTCTATCTGGAAGTCAGTGTGGAATTTTAATTAATGTCTGCCTCGTATGTCATAGAAATTAGTTAGTTAGTTAGTTAGTTAGTTAGTTGGTTGGTTGGTTGGTTGGTTGGTTGGTTAGTTAGTCAGTCAGTCAGTCAGTCAGTCAGTTAGTCAGTCAGTCAGTCAGTCAGTCAGTCAGTCAGTCAGTCAGTCAGTCAGTCAGTCAGTCAGTCATTCAGTCAGTCAGTCAGTCAGTCATTCAGTCAGTCAGTCAGTCAGTCAGTCAGTCATTCAGTCAGTCAGTCAGTCAGTCAGTCAGTCATTCAGTCAGTCAGTCAGTCAGTTAGTTAGTTAGTTAGGTAGGTAGGTAGTTAGTCCTTCCTCTTGAGCCTAAGGCGGCGCAAAGGGCAGAAGTCCTGGCTCTCCATGTCCGGCGCAAAGGGCAGAAGTCCTGGCTCTCCATGTCCGGCGCAAAGGGCAGAAGTCCTGGCTCTCCATGTCCGGCTGTTCAAAGAAATAGATATAATAAAATACAGAGGTTCTAGAAAAACTGGGAATGAAAAAAGAGTTGATGAAAGAATAAAAAAAAGAGGCAAGCTAAATATTTCAGCCACGTTAAAAGACATAACACTCTTATAAAAACCAAACTGGAAGGCAAGGTTGAGGGAAAGCAAGCAAGAGGTAGACAACGATACAAGTGGGAAGATAACATCAAAAGATGGACGAATATCAGTCTGACAGAATTTACAGTCAGGGCGAGAGACAGACGGTGTTGGAGATCCATTGCAGCCAATCTTCATTGTGGAGACGGCACCTGATTAATTGATTGCCTCGATGAAGATTCGAACATATGATCACGGCGCTGGCAGGCTAGTATGCTAGCCACTGCGCAACCTCGGCTCCATACTCATTATATGCCCTTCATTTATTACACTCAAACACCATTATCTGCCACAGAACTACAACGAACAACATATCTGGGCTTCCCAATTTCCATTCAACTACCAAGTTCAACAGCCTAATAAATCACATTGTCTTATCGAGATGTTGCCTAGTGTTTCCTGGCGCAGACCTGTGCCCATATCCTGTGTGTGATAGGCACATCCGTGGTAGCCAGGAATTTCTTCCAGTTAGAGGCATCGATTTCTCAGAGTTCGATTGTCCCACTTGCTTGATCTAGCGGAAACATCACAGCTGTATGTCTTTGAACGTCTTGTCGACGCAACGTTCTATATCTCTATTGTCTGCTTTTTAAGTTCAAACGGAGCCATGCAAAAATCCATCTGTTGCTTCCTTTGTTTTCATCTTTCCTTCTCTTTCTCAGCTCGCCCTCTTCTCCCATCTTATTTCTCCGTACTCTTCTCTCTAAGCCTTGTCTGTCTTTGGCGTTCTAGCTCTCTATCCCTTCATCCCCTTAACCCCCCCCCCCAATCTCTCTCTCTCTCTCTCTCTCTCTCTCTCTCTCTCTCTCTCTCTCTCTCTCTCTCTCTCTCTCTCTCTCCCTCCAGCGTTTCCGCTTTCCCTTTCTACTCTTTGCAATCCTATTTCTCCAACTATAAGTGTAGTTTCTTGGACTTACACCTCTTTTTTTTTTTTTAATCTACCACTCTTTTATGGTCTCTCCGCCCTCCAAAGTCTCTCTCCCTCACTGTTTTTATTTGTTAATTTTTTTTCCTCATCCGCTCTGTTCCTGTGTATGTCACACTCTTTCTATTTTTACACCCCGCCCCGTCCCCCTTTTTTCCCTCTCCACATAAAGGGTAGAGGGCAGGCAGAAAAAAGGCAACACGGTGTGGGCTTTGCAGTGAAGAATTCGCTACTGGGAATGATTGAAATTCCAGCAGGAGGAAATGAAAGACTATTATCCCTGCGCTTGGCAACCTCTTGTGGGTTTGCCACCATTATTACTGCATATGCACCGACACTCGATTCCTCTGATGATGTGAAGGATTTGTTCTATGAGGAGTTAGACTCCGTGATCAAGGCAGTTCCAAAATCTGACTACATTTATATGCTCGGTGATTTCAATGCTCGTGTGGGCAAGGACTCGAGTTCATGGCCAGTGTCCCTTGGAAAATATAACATCGGTCGCATGAATGAAAATGGGCAAAGGCTGCTGGAGCATTGCACCAGTAATGATCTATGTATTACAAACTCTTTTTTTAAAACAAAAGAGATGCATAAGGTCACATGGAAACATCCAAGATCCGGCCATTGGCACCAGCTGGACTTCATCATCACACGGAGACAACATCTGAACCATATATCATTGACTCGTAGTTACCACAGTGCTGACTGTGATACAGATCATTCTTTGGTTGTTGCAAGAGTTAGACTGAGACCAAAGAGAATCTACACAG
This sequence comes from Cepaea nemoralis, assembly GCA_014155875.1. NCBI lineage: Eukaryota > Metazoa > Mollusca > Gastropoda > Stylommatophora > Helicidae > Cepaea > Cepaea nemoralis. The sequence goes on along the minus strand of JACEFZ010027342.1, from coordinate 2,970 downwards.
CTAAACACAAATCTAGCCCCAGGATTAATATTATTAACACTCATGATCCTGAAAAAAAAGTGCTTTCAGTTTCAACAGCAACTTGAAGACGCTTTCACTGATACACCAGAAAATTGTACAGTAAATGAAAAGTGGGGTCAAATTAAGGAAACTCTTTATAAAACTGCCGTAGGGGTTTACGGCACTGTGGATCATAAGAGGCAGGACTGGTTTGCGGCCAACAAGCGAGACTCTGCAGCCCTTGATTGATAAGAAGAAGAAAGCTCTCTTAAGAAACAAGGAAAGACCAACGCGTAACACTCTGAGTGAGCTAAGGCAAGCTAGGAAGGATGTGCAAAAGGCTGCCAGGCAGTGTGCAAATGATTATTGGATCAAGTTATGTGAGTCCATTCAAATCGCAAGTGATAAGGGAGACATAAGAAGCATGTATGAAGGAATAAAGAAAGCCTGTGGTCCAGTGATCAAAAGAAGTGCACCGCTGAAAACCTTGACTGGAGAAGTCATCACTGATAAGAAACAGCAGATGGACAGATGGGTAGAGCACTATTTGGAGCTTTACTCAAGTGAGACCAAACTAGCGGATGATGCCCTAAATGCCATAGAGGCTCTACCAACTCTTGACCACCTGGACACACTTCCCACCATAACAGAAGTTAAGTGTGCTATAAATGAACTTGCATCTGGCAAGGCTCCAGGTAAGGATGGGATTCCAATAGAGGTTATCAGGAGTGGGCAAGAAACACTCACTCTACAGATCCACCAGCTAATAGAGCTATGCTGGCGTGAAGGACAAGTCCCACAGGATTTCAAAGATTCAAACATCATAACGCTGTACAAGAACAAGGGTGATCGGAGCGACTGTAACAACTATAGGGGTATCTCACTTCTGTGTATTGTTGGAAAAGTATTTGCCAGAATTGTTCTGCGCAGACTTCAAGTCCTAGGAGATCAAGTCTACCCCGAATCACAGTGTGGCTTTCGACAGAACCGGTCTACCACTGATATGATATTCTCATTGCGACAAATGCAAGAAAAATGCCGTGAACAGAATCAACCACTGTTTATTGCCTTCATCGACCTCACAAAGGCATTTGATTTGGTCAGTCGTGAGGGTCTGTTCAAGGCACTAAAGAAGATTGGCTGCCCACCAACTCTTCTGTCCATTGTGGAATCGTTCCACACAGGCATGAAGGGTATAATCAAGTTTGATGGTGCAACTTCTGAAGAATTTGAAATCAAGAGTGGAGTTAAGCAAGGTTGTGTACTAGCTCCCACCCTCTTTGGAATATACTTTTCACTTCTACTGAAATATGCATTTCGTGATCAGGATGGTGGTATATACATTCACTCACGCTCAGATGGCGGCCTCTACAATGCTCAGAGATTGAAGGCTAAGACCAAAATTAGGAGGGTACTGATCAGAGAGTTGCTTTTTGCAGATGATGCTGCAGTTACGACCCACTCTGAGGAAGAATTGCAATGTCTACTATCTGCATTCTCCAATGCTTGTTCTGAATTTGGTTTAACAATTAGCAAAAAGAAGACACAGATTATGTCACAAGGTGCACATGGGGTACCATCAATCTTTATTGACGACGCCGAACTAGAGATAGTAGACCATTTTACATATCTAGGATCAGTGGTAAATAGCAAATTATCCCTAGATCAGGAAATCAACATCCGGATTGGTAAGGCAGCAACAACAATGAACAGGTTAAGAAAAAGAGTCTGGGAGAACAGGAAGCTTACTGCCAAAACAAAAGTCCTTGTCTATCAAGCCTGTGTCCTTAGTACTCTTCTCTATGGCAGTGAAACCTGGACAACTTACTCACACCAAGAGAACAATTTAAACAGCTTTCATATGCGGTGTCTGCGAAGAATTCTTGGTATTAAGTGGCAAGACAAAATCACAAATACTGAAGTATTGGAAAGATCAGGTTGTGTGACAGTTTATTCCATGCTCAGTCTTCGTAGACTTAGATGGATAGGACATCTTAGGAGGATGGATGATGGTAGAATACCAAAGGATATCTTTTTTGGTGAATTACAGATGGGTAAGAGATTTCAGGGTCGGCCTCTACTACGATACAAAGATGTGTGTAAGCGGGACATGATTGATACAGGCATTGATAATGCACATTGGGAGCAAGTCGCCGCTGAACGTGTTGCAGTGGAGGGCAAATATCAGAAATGGAATAAAGTCAAAGGAGAAAATTATTGCAGAAAAGTCACACACCAAGCGTTTGAGACGTAAGATGGTGCATGATGGTGGAAATGACCACGTGTTCACATGCACCCACTGTGAACGGACATTTACAGCGCAGATTGGCCTTATCAGTCACACTCGCTACCGCCATAGTTAAAAGTTATTATGCCTTTTTAGAGCACAAACTATCGTCTGTCAAGACGGCAAGGTGCCAATGATTGATTGATTGATTGATTGACATTCTAAAGTCTATATATTTCTATCAGTCCCCCTGATCCCGTTCTCATACTTTTGTCTCTCTTCAACTGTTTTGTCTCTCTTCTTTTACTGTTTTTGCTGTGACTCTCCTGATCTACGCTTTCGCCTTCTATTTTGCTCTCTTAATTTATATCTCCCTATTTCAATCACTCTATATTTCTGTCTATATGTGTCTCAAACTCCATCAGTCTATGTCTCCCCGTAATAAATTGCTCGTCTGCTGTCTGTATCCCCGAGGACAGTCCGTGAAAGTCTATTAATTCAACTGTGTGTGTGTGTGTGTGTGTGTGTGTTTGTATGCTCACATATGTATGAATATATGCTTGTGTGTGTATGTGTGCATGCATGCAGCGTATGCGAAGGAGTGTGTATTTGTGTGTTATTTGTGAGGACGCTCACGGTAATCGTCAGTGTATGTGTGTGCAAAGTGTGGGAATATGTTCATATTAGTTTACTGATTATGTGAGGCAGCGTGTATGTGTCTAGATGTGTATGTATGTATGTAT